>OZ030383.1:6984551-7156347 GCA_964023945.1 Ectemnius cavifrons | reverse complement strand
AGAAAGCAAGAGGAAAGGCAAAGAAGCGTCCGTCGGACGATGCTGTGGCTTGTTCGGGTGTCGAGAACGACACATGCAGCGGGCCGCCGGCTGGACCGTTGGTGCGAGCGCACCGAGACAGCGATTCTTTCGTTTTGGGAAAACCGAACGAATAAGCACCAGTTGGTCCTCCATTGGAATTCTAACAGGCCGATTGTCAAGATGTTTTTTGTCACCTCGCATGTCTAGGAGCAAGCGATAGCCGTCCGTGACTCGCCAAGAGCACGAGATGTCTTGCGAGCGAGTGCCCGCGACAAGATCGAGTAGTTAGAGATTAATTACAATTTGTCTTAAAAATTTTGGAAAAAATGTTGAGACATTTTTGGAATGGCGCTTTCTGGAATAAAAGTCGGGAAAGAGAGGCTGGACGAGGGCGACAATACTCTGTAAGTGTTAACCGTATGAGTATTAATCACCATCACTAGCGAGGCGCAACCTCGAAGTACGCCCGCTGATCTTTGCTGCGAGGGGCACCTCGGATAGCCGCCTCATCGCGAAGCTACTTACTGCGCCCTGCGCCGCACCAATACTTACTCGCGTGTAGTGTGCCGGTCGCGTCCGACGATCGCAGCTGAGGCGATCGGGTGAGCGGCGAGAATCTTGGGCGGCTCGAGCCATCCCACCGCACCCCGGCGCGTCACAGCGACCCCGGCCAACCTCACCCGCTGATTGGTCAATTGTTTTGGTTAATAACTCCCAAAGTTGGGTATAACTTCAAATTTTTGAAGGTGCTATCGTCTTCACGAGGTCACGCCCCACATGATGGCTATCACCGTTATAGACAGTTTTGGAACACCCTGTATGATGTTGAAAATTAACATAATGAATGCGAATTACTAATGATTAAGTGTATAATAATATACAATCAACTCTATCGAAGATCGGGAAATAATTAAACTATTCAGCATACTGTTTAATACTATGATATGGAAAAATAGAAAATGCAGTAGCAATAAATATGATTTTTTTTCGTTCAATGGGCGGCGATTAAATTTTGAAAATTGCCGCGGATACTTTTATAGAAAATTGCTTCTTTAAACTCTGCCGGCCTGCAACCCTTCCCCCCCTTTATTCCCTGCCAACGTCATGTGTCATCCGGCGGGCAATGGCTCAGGGAATGAAAAAGGATCGCGACACCGTAAATCAACACATTAATTCATAACGAGATTAGCATAACAAATCATCGTTCTCGCGCTATTTGCGCGAACCCGCTCACACCGTGGAAACTCCCGGACGTGCATTACAAGCGACCCAGATTTTTGCGAATATTGCATGACGCCTGATAATACTCGATCTGCTTTCCACTTTGCGCGCTCTCTCTCTCTCTCTCTCTCGTTCATTCTCTTTCATTCTATCGCTGTATTTGCGAGAGCCAGCAATTTTTTTCATTGCATTGACAGCGAGAATATCGAGTAATGACTTGACAATACCTACGCAGTCCTACTGTTTCACAGAAACTCTCATCCGATTTCGTTAGCCGGACAATTAATTTTTCCTGCTCCCTGATATTCCGTACGTGATTCAAGCTTTATTCGGATAATTTATGTATTATCGGAGATACCTTGTTGCGAACTTCACAAGGATTTTTACTCTAATACTGTTAATGTAAAGTATTGTATTTAAGATGAGTGATTAAAGAATCTCGACTTAATGGGATTTCGATTTTTAGTAACCACGAAAATCTGACAGTTGTATGATAATTAAAAAGGCGTTTTTCCACAATAATATTCTACTACTAATTAACCGGTGTATAAAAAAAAGTCGCAGATTTTAAAACCACGGTTAATCAAAGAGAATTCCAGTTGGGTCAGAGTTCACTCCATCAGATAAACTCAATTCTACCAAAGCGTCAAAAGAGTTTTAGGGAATGAAACCGGAAGAAGCATATGAAATTTGAATTCCTAGTGGCGCCGCACTGAGATATGAAGGGCAACGATAGGAAAGAAGCCTAAGAAGTATCCCGAAATATAGAGCGAGTTGGAAAAATATAGTCGAAAGTAGCAATTTCCTGATTGCCATGTGCTCGGAAGCACAATAATTTATTCAGCACTCTTACGACAAAGTGTATTACAGCCTTACTACTTTGTGGGGAAGCGGAAGGGGGTTGTTGCTCGATAGCCTTTTGCCGGTGGTGAAGGATATAGGAAATGTGCCACTTGGACGTGTCTAGGCCAATGTGACTTCCTTGGAGTATCACATAAACTGACAGGCAACCAAGCAGCAGCCTATGGGAAAACTCCCTCTTGATATATTCTAATAAATACACCCCCCCGCCCCAAAACATATCGACTGAAAAAGGTAGTCCTAAAACACTCGGCTAAGCGGCTGTTGGCCCACTTTGGAACACCTTCGCTCATCCTTCGCATCCTGCAAGAAGTGCTTGCAACCTGTAAGACGTGCTTCCATCTTGCCAAGCACTTGCAAGCATCTTTTTTCCCCTATGTTTTCGACAGGCTAGAAACAAAGCCAGCAAGGAATAAGCGAATGCAGTAAAGGACTGATCGAATAGGACTCTTTGGCGTTTACCACCTTTTGCACTATGCCAAGCGTTTAAGTGGCTTTCTTGGCTTTACATATAAATAACTCGTCGCTCCGCAAAAGCTCGCTTATAAATAAGAACGCTTTCTCAAAGAGAGCCCTTTACTTCTTCTTCTTCTTCTCCTCGGGAATTTCATCCGGGACAAGAACAGAATTTTAATGCAAAAGGAGGGAAAGAGTACGGGCAGCTTGTTTCTGGTAGGGATTGTTTAATTTTTAATCTCTTGCAATGGGAGTGCATCATCTTTCGGAGGAAAGGATGTTGTAATGAGTTGTTGGATGAAACAATCTATCGGTTGGTTATTGAAGTGAATTTTCTATGAGATGGAAGCTTCGAAGACAGGAAAACTGTTCGTGACACGAGCCTCCGGTGAATATATGCATTTTATCGACTTCCTCTCTCTCTCAGCGCTCTACGCATCATCCCCCTCATAATAGCTAATTTCTCAGTGCGCTTTAAAGTGTGTCTCTCCAGCGGACGTGCACTTACCGGCAGATAATTATATCCAGTCTAGAGGATGATGTCGCATTAGCTGCGGAAGCGCTCGTATCGCCGCATTGCCCGGAAGCGATCGACTATAAAGCCTTTGGCACGCGAAAACGCTTGCCCTCTCCAATCACCATCGACTCATCATTAAGCTAGACAAGCTGCCTACGAGAGGAAAACTAGACTTCCCGAGAGGCTGGATAAACGCTTCTTTAATCCCTGAGTTCAAGTTTTAATCTCGTAAACAGCAATGCACAAGGCAAACTACGTTGGAGCTGTCGAGTCTTTGGAAAACTCCGTCTGGCATTCGTTGCCAGATCCGTTCGCGAACTCAAAGTCCTCTGTGGAGGACAAGTTGGCCCAGTGATTCGTAAAGTTTGACCCTTGCTTGCAAAATTCACCAAACACATCAGGCATCGTCAGAGTCACTCTGGATTTATTTTAATTCGTATTTCCAACGCATCGATCGATTTCCTCGCCCGAACAATCGCAATTACATCGAGTTCCATTTATTGCCGAGTGCATCGATCTTCACCAAAAAAAAAATAAAAAAAATGAAATCACTGAAAACACTCGGGTCGCTGCCACCATTGGGTAGTCCAATGCGCTTACAATGCAATTAAAATCTGCACGCGATGCTTTATATATATATGAAAATCAGCACACCCGGAAAATCCCCTCTTCCTTTGAAGAGGATATTCCAATGAAGTGAGGAAAACTAAATCATCTCTCAAATTCAATTCACAATAAAGAAAACATACAAACGCGAAGATTAAACCAATCATATTCAAAACTCTACCGAATGGAAATAATTCCACTGTATTTCATACGAAAATCTCAAAAGAAATATAGCTTAGCATTCTACGGACGATTCACGCAGGTAGGAAGAGAAGGTGTATCGGAGATGGAGAACAAGCGTCTCGGATGAGAGAACAGCGAGCGATCGTGGCGCGAGGTGGAATCTGATGTACGTAGATCTCAGTACACACCAGTGGGTTTGGTCTTGTAAATGCAAGCTCGACGCGTTGCGATGCCCGACATCGCTCGGGCTGGCCACCCCCGCGAGCCAGCGATACCAGCCAGACCGAGCCACTACTACCACCACCATCACTGCCAGCCACCACCATACGTGTACAACGAAGAGAGGTAGAACGGGGGTGGCGTACATGGACGCCGGAAGGCAGTACCGGCTGCAAGCTATGCTCCGAACACAGTTCTTGCATTAGCCGAAGAAAGATTTCTGGCAAACCGAGAGAAGCGGTGCAGTGCGGTGCGAAGAGAGAGAGAGAGAGAGAGTCCGTTAAATCGGAGCAAAGCAGAAGGCTGAAGGCAGAGAGAGGGAAAATGCGACGGATAAGGGGATACATCCTCAGCTTGGCTGTATGGTGTGTGTCTGAGTATTTCCTACTTCGTCCTGGCCACCTATAACCCACCTAACCTACCACCTTCACTCGACATTCGAAGCGTTCGCTACACTCCGCCACGTTAATTCTTGCCACGGTCCGCACGTACCGCACCTTCAAGCGCCGCGTTCGCCAGCGGCCGATGTTTCGTCGTAGCAAGGATTTTTAGGTCACAAAGCGGAGAGAAAGAAGAGGAAGCGAGTGCCGGTGATGTCGGCCGCGTAGAAGAGGCGAGTGTTGAAAGGGTCCGCACGGATTGCCTTGGCCAATCCCGCAGATTGGCTGCTTTCCTCGCAGATTTGGATGCGGAGCGTGTGCATGCACTTTCCTACGGCATGGACCGTGCACCATGACCTCTTACATCCGATCCCTCGCACTCTTTCTCACTCTCTTTCTCACTGGCACACTATCACTTCCTCTCGCTCCCTTGAGATGGGCTTGTAACGAGCTGGATTCTTTGGCCAACTTCGCCACCGCATCGCTGACAGCGCTCCGTGAAAAATGGCCGCTTAGAATGGGCTTTAATGCCAGAACCACTGGGAACGTGATCTTTTGTCGGAGAGCACTCTTTATTTTTCCCTTGACAAACTGAAGATTAGGACTTTGTTGAGTGGAAAGTCGGATGGTCTTTGATAAATTGCAGATTTTCAGAATGCGAAACTAGTGTTTACTGTGATTTAAATCGTATGAATTCTGAAAGCTTTTGGAATCGACTTGACTTTTGTGGAAATATGCGAATTTTTTGAATTCTGACTTTTTATTAGTTTAAACTATTTTCATGTAATTTTAATGATGATATACTAGTTTTATATTAAACTAGATGGAATCTGAGTTTACCACTTGTACTTATTTTATTGACCGCTCTACTACAGTTTGACCCCATTCGTGTCTCTCCTTCTCTCTCGCACTAGTGATACATTTCATCTTCACAGATTGACCCGGAGTCATCAGGGAAAATTGTGAATTTCAAACTCAATTCCGAACACTGGTGTTCCACAACCATGGAAACGAGAAGCATGCTGGGCAACGCGATACACGTTTGTACGTGGACGCCGAAAATGATGTAAATTCATGTCGAACTGTGCGAAACAAACACAGGTTTGGGTTGCAGAGAATGCCTTGTACGAGAGGCAAAACCCTATGCAAATGTCCTTCAAAGGAAGTTCCAAACTAACGACTGAGAGTCGATGATGCACCTCTTTTAAAGGGTACCGAAGCGCTTCTTTCACTGACTGCTTCGGCCATTAAGGATCCTTCGAGGACAAAGTTTAGGTCGTAAGCGAAGCTCTGCTCGGTGAATGATCGACGAACCGATCGACGATCGAGTGCAGAGTTCGCTTCTACCCTTAATTTTAAACTTCACCTCGCAGAGACCCTTTAAAACATTTTCTCTCTCTCTCGGTGTACTTTTCATAGTTTCTTCATTGAATCGAGTTTTTCGATTCCTAGCGATAAATATTATTTCTCCGATATAGATGATATACAAATAGAATAATATGTACGTGTATGTAAACAGTGAACGACACAGGAATATTTCAGGTATCGAATAAAAATAAATTATACATTTACAATATCACACATTTTTAACCGATTATTGACAAGTTGATTATTAGCTGGAACATTGTTCCCAAATACTAATAATTCCGCAAAATAAATAAGATCGAAATGAAGTAAATTTTATCAAGCACAACAAATACTATAATGACAAATAATGCGACTTGTGACCAGTTAACAATGTGTAAATAACAAAATTAATGAAGCCCATAATAAAATTTCAGCGCTTATCTTCACGATTTGCAGGTAGAATTTTCACGCCTTTTCAAATTACAATAAAACCAATTCTTGAGTAGGAAAATTCAATTTGCAATTAAGAATATGCTATGTCACACCTGCATTTTTCCACAGTTGGTTTCATTTACCACATGAAATGTTTTTTTATGCATATATCATTATTGCATCAGATATTTTTAAACCGTTAATCTCTACTCTCATCGCCATAAGAGCCCATACAAAAGAATGGCTTTTTGGATATTGATTACTCGAAAATTGTACAGACAAATAAGTTGAAATTTTGAAGAGAACTGCAGTAACCATTGTTTATCATTCTCATTATTTTCATTTTCAATAGCAACCTTAAAACAACAACATGTCTACCGGCAGGCAAAGTCGCGGGGACAATTAGCGCTGAAATTCTCCGGCTAGTCAAAGTGCATTATTCATTTCGATAGGGAGGAGAGAATGCTGAATCACTTACCGAGGATCTGGCTGAGCACGGTGCGACCGTCCTCGCCGAGACAGGCGTTGCGGGCATCAAAAGGATTTGTGAATTGCACGAATGCATATCCTTTGTGCATGGATATCCCTGGAAATAACAAACAACCATGACGTTTCGGGAATTGTTTCGCCGCACGGGCGAGACGTCGCGAATATAGGAACAAGCCCGGGAATAACGGAATAATGAGCGCGAGCTTGGGATCTAATTAAAACAGGGTTCTATGAATTCCAGCTGAGCAAGGCAGAGACGTTGCTGGCTGCTGCGTCCCACTGCATTTGTCATCTTTCTGTCAAACTGGCAGGAAAATTTCGGCCCTCTCCTCTAACCTTCCGCATTCTCACTATGTTAAAATGGCCCTGGTGACTTTCTAAGTGATATATGATGTGTGTTCGTTTCCCTTTGAATCTCTCCAGGCCTGATTAAAATAACATGGATTTGACCGCGGCGAACCGGAAAATAGAGCCGCTTCCTAACATTATTAACATGTTCCTACCAACTGACGCACTCGGACACAGTTCTACCGTTCTACTCTCTCGTCTCCCTGTCCCATCCTCATTTTCGTCCCACTGCCGTTTTTCCACGGATATACAACTCGTGTTTTACACGCGTGTAAATCCTGCGGCATAAAAGTATACGCGCGCCTTCGTCACGCTTGGTTTTATATACATTCGTCTGAATATAATGAATTCCATGGCTGGTGTTATTAAAAGTTGTTAAAAGTTACAACCGAGACAGACTTCACTTCTAGTAATAACCGCCATGTGTTTTAGGTTGACTTTGCAATTGAATATCAATGAAATATTTATAAATTCCCACTATAATGACAATAATTTCCACTTTAACAACAGATAGCACAATAAACTATTTTCAAAACACCGAGCAGATTTTAACGAATTATTTTCCCAATCACGTATTATAACTAGAATATACGAATAAATGAAAAATATATGAAACGAAGACCGAAATCCTCCATGTTTGGTTAACCAATACCGCTTCGATATCCAGTGCGGCGTTTCCATGAAAGCTGAGCGAAATTACACTTTTACACGACCGAGGCTAACACGGACTCTTGTTTGTTCCTTCAGCAAACACAGTAGCCAGTCCCGTATTATTCAAACGTCGAAAACTAATCGTGCTGGCAGCTGGCGTCGGCCATGACTGCCTGCCAGCCAGGAGAGAGAGTCATAGACGTGTGCGATGCGGTCGAGTTCGAGTGACATTGCCTTCCTTTTTTAAACGGGATCCCCTCGTCATTCGGCAAGAGGGACACAGCGCGATATGCAGATTTTTATTGCAAAATAACATAAACGCGACTGGAGGGAGAAGAAATATCGGCGTACTCGAGGGAGCCGAGACCGAGCCTTTTTTCAACTGGTGGACCACTCTCGCTTGTACGAGCAGTATCGCGTCAAGCGTCACGAATTATTAAGTTTTGCAAATCGGAAACGAAATGTGGAACGACGCCGACTCGATACGTGTGTGTACAGAGCCAACCTTTTAATACGATTCTAGCCACTCGTTGGTCCAGCAACCTCGATCCTCGGCAATCTGCCCGCGTACACCTGTCACCGTGCCACAATTCAATGGTCGCTGTGGTTAGTCAGCTATGATATGGAATGATCTCTTTCTCTCTAAGTCATTGTCCTGTCAAATACTAATAAAGATATTGCGAACTACTAATTTTCTATAGTAATTATTTTGTTAATATTTATCTACACAGATTAAATTGACCCTATTGATTCGTGCGAAATTTCGTTTGCGTTTTTACACAGCGGTTCGACTTCTTTTTAAAGATCTATTTTGCTCAAGTTTCTATTATGAATTCTGAATGAGAAGGAAAGAAATTCAAGAGAAAGATAACTCAATTCCAAATGATTAAAGTATGAAGAGAATTAGGTTAACTGGACTTATTGTTACGATAACTTAGTTCCATCGAAAAGGACGATTAACTCGTCTTTGATCAGGGAAGCTTATCCGGAAGCAGTGGACGAGAGTTGGCCAATCAGTGCTCGCAGTGTCAGTGGACTCTTTGAATTCGACTTGCAGGCATGAGAGAGGCTTGCGAAGGATAAGGGCTGAGCGGGAGAGAGTTGGTTTTCGCGAGGAAGGAAGAACTCGGAGACAACGAGGTGCGAAAGCGCTGCTGCTGGAAACTGCCGATAAACAGCTTACTTTCCAAAGCTTTCCTCGATAAAGTGGCGAAGACAATAAATGCGGCGAGCATTGTTCCATCGCTCTTTCTCTTTCTCTTCATCGTTCCCTTCAACTTCCGCTCCGAGTTCATTCCACTGGCCAATACGCGGAATTAGAAGGACTTCGATCGCTTCAGGATAAGGCAACGAATCCACGCTGCCAAACACCAGCGACGCTATTCAGGAGAGGTCAAGCACTGACAGCTGTAACCCGCAGATTGCGCAGGTCAAGTACTCTCTCACTCGCCTCCCACGAGCTTGACGAACTTCCGCTTAATTTTCCTTGAGACACCGTTTACCAAGTTTCTCCCAAGTATACCGAAACCCTTCGTGCACGAATCACGCGACGCTACACCATCCGATTGTACTCTGCTTCGTAATTACGTTTGCGTCTGCTTTGATACTTGCCAACGACTGATTCGGTGCTCGTCGATCTTATTTGTTTAGGGTTTCCTGTTCAGTTGATAGGATTGATGGATGAAAAGTGGGATATGTTTAATTGATCGCGTATAAGAAGTATTATGATTTAATTAGAATGGAAAGGTAAAATATGTTTGCTTGTATTATTATACAGTAAAACATGTGTGTTTAGTTGTAAAATGGAAATGGGCTAAACGACAAAATACGTGCTTACGGATTTTTTGACGAATTTAAACTACGCAAACCGAACTGGAGCAATCGAATTTAAATGACAAACCGGAGTTCTATACATGTATGTTTTAAATATATTTTTAACATTTTTAATTATTCTTTCCACAGATATTAATCTACTTGACTTTTAAAGCCGTAGAAATAGTAGTCGGAATGTGAAACATCCAACCGACGAAGTTAATCAGGGAGTGGTTTCATCCATTTCTTCAAAAGGGAGTACATTTTTATTTCGAATGGATATACGAAATTCAGTTATTCTTTGCGAGGGTGAAACATAATCCCATTTAAGGTAGAAGTAGAATCGCGGAGAAATTGAGAGGAATTTGAGAGAAAACCCAATTGAATGTCCACCGATCGTCAGAGTTCTTTCTTCCAGTTCATCATTGCTCGATGACGGTGAATCTACGTTTCGCTCGTAGGAAAAGAGTAGCACTCGGCAGGAAACGAAATCAAGGCGATAATGAAAGGAAGGGAACGATCGCACTGGTACTGCGAAACTAAGGAGGATATCCAATCGGGATATCGAAGGTCAAGGAGATATCGGTGCACAAATTGGGTTACGCCCGAAGCCGTGGCGGGAAAATCCCATTTCCAGCTTCCCTATTTTCCTGCCAGGAGTAACCGAGTTTTTCTCTTTTATCCGTGCCAGATAATAGCTCGAGTTTTCCCCCGTTACACCGTTCGATCTCGAATCTTATCAAAGCTGATCAACTGGCAGCGACCACCAGCCGGATTTCATTTTAAACAATCTTCCTTGTTTCTAGTACGATATACGCGTTCAATTCATTCATCCTTACCAACTGACACCAGTCTAATTCGAATCGAGCTAGAGGAGAGAAATTGCGAGCGTAAATGGAGCACGAATACGAGGTACGTTACTTCCGCGCGAGCAAGTAATTAATTCTCCGGGTCAAGTTTTAGCATAAGAAACGAATCTAGATTGTGAAGTTGGATTCAGATGGATTCAGTGCTATCACGAAACATTGTATAACAAAAGTCTCTAGTAATTCTCAGTGTAAATGTTAACATTCAAGAGGAAAACAACACGAATACAGGACACACTGAAACAGTTACTTCTCATATTTCACTTCTTTCTAAGAAACGAATTAGAATTTAAAAAATAGTAAACATAAGCGTCTCTGCGAGTTTCCTTGAAGTTTAATTAGTTCATCTAATTAGACTGGAATAAAATTTCTATCACAGTACGAACTTTCTTATCTTTAACGATAGAATTCCAAATCACTTTCAAGTGACACACTTCGAGTTTTATTTCGTTGCCAATTGCTCCTAGTTTTTTTTTATCGCCGTCTCTGTTATCTAATTCACGACACACTTTTCGAACTTGGTTGTATACCTCGGCGCAAACTACAGCTGGGTTCTATCCAGGGACGAAAGAAAATCTGGCGGAGGGTTGCCGATCGAGGCATGTCACGATCGGACGAGAGAAATCTCTAAAACGCTGGCAACCTGATCCGGCCGCTTTCATTTATACGACTGCGAATCCGCTGAGTAAAAAACGTACCTGCCAGCCGGCCATAACGCTGAAACATTCGCTCCACATCAGTCTTGCTGCACTGGAACGTGTTTAGATTCCCGACGAAAACTCGGGAGTTCACCGCCTGTGGGTCCTGCGAGTTCGTCTGGTTGCCCACTTTGCTCATCTTCATCGCCTGCAACAAAAGAAGCGAGAACGTGAGATTCAGCCCCACAACATATTTTGAGTTCACTTAGAAATATGCGCAATAAAATTTCTTTATAGACAATTTATAGATATGACGTTTTAAGGAAATACTTCACTGCAAAATTGAAGATTAACATGGGCTTTTCATGTTATTAAGTGGTGAATGGTGTTTAATTATTCTTAGAAATATGTATTGAATTATAATGGTGTTTATGCAGTTTATAATGAAAATCATTATTATTGTGAGAGTACAGTAATTATCTCTGTAATAAACAGACACAATTTGGTGGTCAGACTGAATTATTAAATATGACAATTAAATACAATTCTAATTATTGTATTTAAACAATATCATTCTAACATTTCTATATTTAATGCTTTTGATCCTCGATACTATATCTCAGGCACACTCGGAGGTTATAAAAACATATTTCGCAATTGCCCTTTAAAAAGAGTTCTCTTCGGAATTTCCTGGTGTCCTCCAAAGTATATTCGCCCTCTTGCTACCTTAACACCGCGCAGTGACAGAGAATTAATTAAAACAGCGTGGCTCCATTATGAGAAAGTCGAGCGAGCTTTCGCTGGAAACGATATTACATGCGCACAATAATGCGCTTGTAGGATAAAAATAATGAGATCGTTATCAATTTTTGCCGCTGCCGTCACAGTAACATTTATCATGCCAGTCGTATTTTACAAGCATCTGGTAATTTTCATTGGGTGTATCAATCACATGCTCGATTTTTCCAGTCGATTATTTATTTGATTAATTAGACTGTCGAGTGGATTTTTGTATAACAATATGATAACTCAAACATAGATAATATTCGGTACAATAATAATTTATAATAATTTATAATATACTAGAGTTAATTTCCTGCTTTGTGTTATTCATTTACTATTTCCATTTTTGAACTTCATTTATTTATGTTGCACGGATATTAAAAATTGTACAGAAGAAAATCGAATTAAAAAAAAAGGTTATTGGAAAGGAAAGTTAAAAAAGATTTAGTTTAACGATGCGTTGGTTGAGCTATAAAAAAGAGCAATTTGAGAAGGATTTCTTGATACCGAGGACGCCTTATCAGTCGGAAAATTGAAACAGATATGGAAAAAAGGTAATCGAATACGTGAGAGGCACAGCGCGGGTGCTTCGGAGAAGATAAGGGCTATCATTGCCGCTTATTGATTCGCATTTGCAAGCGGCTATCGACTCTTTTACGATCACTGTCTACGTTGCCTTGTCGCTCCCTTAACTACAAAACAGAAACTGTTGGCATCTTGATATTGCCACCGTACTCGCGATTCCTTTTTATAATGGAGCGACCAAATGCTCGTGGGTTATGGTTAAAGGAACGTGTTTTAGTTCGCTGAACTAATCATTGCCGATCATTCGAAATAGAGATTTTAATCTTAAGCCTTGAATATAATTGTTTATTGTTTATTGTTGCAAATGCGGTAATAATTAATTCTACTTTACGACAGATTCAATGTTAAAGGAGAAAAATGAAATCGTATTGAAAATGATGTGACGAATTTGATTAAATGAAACTAATGCGAAGTACAGAATTAAGATTGAAACAGTGTTTGAAATGTCGATCAGTACACAGAAGTAGCAGCGATCGATCGAACTTCGTATTGCTGAGATTGGTAAGTTTCTGACGAAATTTATGGGATCAGCGTTGAAACTCACTCGAATTCGGTTTGGAAAGAGCGAAGTTAGAGGCGGTGGAATGTTGCGTGAGCTAAATCAATTCCGAGAAGGAATGGCTTAAGTGGAGCTGCTCGCCAGGAACTTAACAAAAGGATTAGTCGGAAAAGAAATATGTTAATTAAGACTGCGAGAAGAATCGCATAAGTTCGTTGGCGGTGACGCCCGGCGTCGTGACGTCGGGAACAGGTGGCGGGACGTCGAATTCCGACTTAATCTTTGTCGCGATCATTGGAGGCCGGAACTTTCAAACGGCGAGCAAGGGTGTGAAACTAAGAAGATTATCCATAATTTATGCTGAAAGTAAAACAAAGTCCGGCTGCCGTATAATTTGAGCTTTCGTCACGCGCAACCACTTTCTTGCGCCAACCACCAAATCCGCGTGATCTTCTTTTAAGTGACTTTTAAAGGATTCCGCCCGGCATGTATTAAAAAGATCTAGCACTTAATGCCATCCTATTATTAATATTATTTAAAACAATCACATTACCATCTTTCACTACAATCTTGTCAATTCTTCAAACTTCCAAAACCATTGGAGAGTTTTCTATTTATTTCTCCCTAATTTAATTCTCTAATTGCCGCATGTAATTCTTCGAAAATCTCCATCGATATTCGATAAATTAACTATCTGATAGGTCACTGATTGTTATTTCAATAGTGGCCTCGAAAATCAAATGAAAGCTATCCACGAAAATCAATGGTTAAATAGAACCTTCGTCTACAAGATTGATTGTTTAAAATATTCCACTCGCAAAGTAAATAAGATAATTTAAGGAATGACTAATGGAGAGGAGGACTGTGTAACTACGAGTGAACGTTATCTCTCGAACAATGAGGATCTTGGTTGACCGAAGCTATAGCTTTCAATGTCAATTCGGCAAATGTTTACTATCCAATGCTAGCTGCTCGTTGGTCTCCGGAGACCGAAAGCGAATGCCAGTCAGGCGTACAGCTAATTACCTGATTGGGATAAATGGGAGCCCTGCGCCGGCATAAGATGCGCTCGGTGTCTCTCGGTAATTATTAGGCTCTTGTGGGTTAACCTGATTCTTCGGAAAAAGGAAGAGAAATACAACAAGACGTGGAAGAAGGATTGAAAATTTTAGGCTTCTAGTTCTTCCACTTTCGTACGAGTGAAAGGTACGATATTTCTTATTAAAGTTTCCATCACTGATTCTACACCACTCTTTGGGATTCTCGTAGTATTTATGGGCCTTAAACCTAGCAACAAACATCACGAATTTTCAAGTATGTACTCCTTTGGAAATTACAACTAGGTAATTCCGTTGTAACTCTAAATTGAACTGAACACGTTAAAATTAATAGAATCGAATCTGTAATGTTAAGAATTATAAAGAAAATACAAAGTTTTACTATTAAAAATTGTACTCTTCTTGCGAAAAGAGAAATAGTCCAGCAATATTTTAAACGGAGCAGCAAATGTTTAAAATTTTTCAAGTTTCTTATAAAATTTGCAATTGGATAATTCCCTTCTAATTATAAAGTGAACTGAACACATTAAAACTAATAAAATCGAATCTATAAGAGAAAGAATTACAAACGAATCCAAGACAAGTTAACGAGAGAAAGTACAAAGGTTTAATATTGAAAATTGTACTCCTCTTGGGAAAAAGAAGCGGTCTCTTTTCCGAGTTCGATTGTATCTAAGCATAATGAGCTACTGCAATTGGCTTCTCGTTCAAGCCGCGCGGCCCCCATCGGCTAAAATGGTAATGCGGCGTCGCTTTGAATGCGCTCGTTACGAATCTATACAGTCGCGGGCGGCCCTCTTAAACACGGAATTTGCCAGCAATTGTACGATACGCGATTCCGAAGTCACCGGACATGCGGCACGGCCGCACGTCCCTGCCGGCTCCGGATTGCGGCCAGTAATCGCCGATGGAAGTATCGTCGGTTTGCACAGCCGTTCCCTGAATCCCGATTGCCCCTCGATTTCATCCTGGATCCAATCGTGCCTGCACCTTTACCCAATTTTTCACCATCTCGGTTTCGAAACCTGAATAAAATTATCCATCCTTCTTCATTATCGTTTATTATAGGATGATTAGCTTATGAAAATGTGAATGAGCTTGATATAAAGTTTTTCACCATTCTATTGCGATTTCTCAATAAAATCATTGACGTTTTTTTTTGGATTGAATTAAACTTAAAATTGTTTTTTCGCTCCAACCTCGATTCCCCCTTTTTAGAATCTGCCCAACAATATCGCCTAGTGAATAAGTATTCAGAACATAGGCGCCAATATTTATAAATAACTGGGAAACAAATTCCTCTTCTATCTAACTCTGCGACATTCGCATAGCGTAATTAGTATATTTGTGTTGAATTATAAATAAGTATACATGGAGTCTGTTTGACAGTAATAAGTCTGCAATGATTGGACCCGCATAAAAAGATACCCAATTCGAGGACACGTTTACCCAAAACTCCCAACTTTTTTTTACACGTAACTTCTGTATTGCATCGTCCGAGCAAACTCAAATATACCTCTAATTACCGTCTCTCATTATAACGATCCAATTCCTCTCCATCTCTGCCAGTTTCATTCTGATTCCAAAGAGTAAACTAATTGGTAGTTCTAATCCCGTGCTTTTAATTCCAGCGGGCGGATTGTCAGTCGTCTTATTTTTTAGAGCAAGCAGAAAAAGATTGCACTACATTATTGGAGTATTAATCTTATATTTTTAGTTTCTGTCGACGAATTTTATGAGACATTTTATTTTTGAGTTCATGGTGAAAAGGCCAATTCTATATTAATGGTTTCAGTCAACGAATTTTAAGAGGCAACCGTTTATTTTCGAGTGCACCGTGAAAAGGCAAAGATCGCATTAATTCATTCAAGCATGAATCTTATATCTTTAATTAAAGCCGACAAATTTTAAGAGACCATTTTATTTTGGACTGGACAATGATAAGGCAAAGATCGCACTGAATCGTCAGAGCACCAATTCTATACTTTTCGAGTCAATGATTTTCAAAAGGCAACGTCTTATTTTCGTATGTACGATGATAGAGCAAGGGTTGGCGTTGAATTATCGTGCGTTAAAATCATGTGTCAGATTGGCACTAATCGGTGGCATTATATTACAGGTTGCCTAGGCGTTAGGTTCACAGGAAAGTCTCGGGTTCACCGTCACCAGAGCAATCGAAGTATCATACAGGAGCAGGTGTCGACTGATGCATACATGTACAAAGAAGCAAGGGATGAAAGCTGTTTGCAAGGTGAGAAGTGGGAGGTGTAGTTTCCTCACAGTGATGCAGTTGACTTGCACGAACTCTCGCAGTAGTCGAATTACACGCATGCGATTCATTAGCGTCCAACGTTCCAGAAACAATAAGGAAATTAGATCGGCGACGGAACGAAATTTCCGACTGTTTCTGTCTGCCATTCGACTGCAATGCAAACTGCTGTGCAACACGCCAAATGCAAACGCATTGTTCCCTCGTGGAAAACGGAAACACGCGTCCCCTTTTATTAAGGGTTTCGGCTAACTGGCAAATGCGCTGCACTGCTCAGTAGACGCATCTTGATTATTTAGACGAGGCAAAGACGAGCTTTCAAACGCGTGCAGCTAACTTTACGATGACGGGTCCGGTACAAACTTTCCTTTGACAAAATTTCGTAGGTGGAAGCCGAGCAACATTCATCAAAGGCACTCATTGTTAGCAGCTGCCTTGAAACAGCAAGCAGAAAATTAACTCTGCCAACAAAATTGTGAAAGAACACTTGAAAAATGTCCTTGCAAAAGATACATGCTAAAAACAAAATCTTAAATGATATACTTATCATCGTAGCGTAATAATGTATAAATTATATTACTCTGGAAGAGGTTAAACTAAGTAAACAATGAAACTATTTTACAAATATATTCGTCGAACATAATGCCCTTCCCGCTTCACATATTGATTCCGCAAACTAGATTAATCGATAGAATATAAGCTTGCCACGACGATAAACAATACCCAAATAAAACTTGCAGGGTATCACCAAGCATTAAGCAATTCAAAAGTCATATTAACTGCAGTCACATATTAATTTTATAAACTTGAATTAATCGATACAACAATATAAGCTTGCCACGACAATAAACAATCTGCAAGTAACGCTTGGAGGGTGTCCTCGAGCATTGAGGAATCCTAAAGTCCAAGTAGGTCGTGCTCGACGATCAAGGCGGTAACTAAGGGAGGTAATGACTGCAGGCAGTTCGATAATTATCGCTAATCGCATGAAATCTCGCGCGGCAGAGCAGGCGGATTACCAGGCGAGCGGCAAGAGGGCGGACGTGTAAATTCCGGGTAAGTGCTGGGTAAACAATTACGTGGTTTACACCGCGGCGCGCACTCGCTCGCTCCTTCGAAGGTGGAATCTGCTGGCATGCGATGACGTGGCGCGCGCCACTGACGAAGCGAGAGAGCGAAGCCAAGTGAAAGCTGAGCAAATGTTTGCTGTGCTAGTGAACCGACACTAAGGAGAACCTCAAGGAGAGACCGACTGCTTCGAGCGCGCCGACATATCCCACTCGACGTGTCGACGAATCGCCGCCAGCGGAAAAACGAAGAAACACCCTTGTAATCCACTAAATGCCACTGGGCTTTGTGTTGATAGTTTGATCAGTTCGAAGCAGAACGCGGATAGGAAGTAGAAATTGTAGGAAATTGATAATGGAATTTGTAATTACAAGTATAACAAGTATAAATTCTACAAAACCAATTGTAAATCAATCACCGAATTCCAATCTGTAAAATTTACTCAAACAATTTAAAATCAATTGCTCCAATTAATGTGACTTATTCCTCATTAACATCTTTAATAAAAAGTGATTTAAACAAATCATCTCAACGAATTTGCGATCATCAATTCCAAATATATATTTACAGAGCATAAATCTAATGAAGCATAATAATTACCTATTAATTAAGTATCGTTCACAAACCATAATTACAACTTGTCGAATAAGAGCAGATCTCGGAGGTAGCCAGGAAAACCATCTTTTACTCTGCCATTATAAATCTGCTTACCTTCGAATGGCCCTGAACCGGCAAGGGCTTCGCTGGGAGGGGTTGCTTTCAACCACGAAGCAACTCAACCAACACACCGTTTATTCCCAGCCATCACGAGAGAGTTAATTGCGCTCGCGATGCAACGTTCAATTTTCTTGGCTGTTCACGGCAACAGCGCTGCCAGAGAACTGCAGTTACGGGTAGAATGCGCGAGAGAAAGAGAGGTGGAACAGAAGAGCGAAAGAGAAAGAGAGAGGAGCTTTCTCGTAAAGTTTACGCTCGAAATTAAGAATCCTTACTGTGAGGCGGAAGGTGGAGACGGCGGTGGTGGTGGTTGGCCTGTCAGTTGTGCTATCAAAAAATTCCCTCGGCTCTATGCGCAATGAGGTCGCGTACGCCGGCATCCCATCTACCCGAGACTGAGAGACTCTTACCTCCCTCAAAGGCTAATTCCTGAATAAACTCTAATCTCTCCTGATGGCTCCTCCGCACAGCGAAAAATTGCTCGCCCTCTTGAGCGCACACTCCGCGCAAACTGCTTATTGAAAATGTCGCCTTGAAAAGTTAGATTACGATCTACGGTTGTCTTCGGTCCGAGTTCCCTCTGTGAGGACCTTATCGAAATTTAGCATGTCCCGGAAGAATGCCGCATTCCTACGGATTTCTTTGGAAATGTATGATCAAGTATTTCGCAAATACGAATCTTGTTCCTTGCTACAACTAAGCTGTGAAACTGTGATATATTTGTAGGGGAAAGTTACCGAAATCGTAATTTTCTTTTGTGAAAATTCCAGAAGAGTGGGATTAATTATACATTCATAAAAAAGTGATTATTAATATTAGAGAATGGAGAATATAAGAACGATCAAAAGATATAATCAAAACAAATAAGAAGAAAATTCAACTAACTACCATAGCAATTAAACAAAGTTCAACTATTTATAAGTGAATTCAAAATTACCGAGTGTATCCCGCGGCGAAGCGCAAGTCTCTGGAAATTGAATTGAGAAATCGATGCGAATAAAAGGATCGGACAAGAGTTCGGTGATCGGGTTAGAGTGTCGGCTGCGAATCGGAATTCAATGGACCGTAAGGAAGCGTTGCTGATCGCTTCAACGCGTGATTGTAAAATTAATTTAGCGAGAATAAATCAGTGCGCGGAGACAGTGTCTCGTCTTCCACTTCTCTCATTCTCTCTTCTTTCACTTCCTCTCTCTCTCTCTCCTTCCCTTTTTCCGTGCCTGCCACACTCATGGATGGTTCGTCGGCGTTTCCAATCGCGCTCTAAATAGCGCGCACATCCCATAACGAAAGGAGCAGCAGTTATCGCCTAGCGTTGACGAGCGTTTCACCAAAAACAATTTCCCCGACTTGCGATAAACAATGCGTTTATAGAGCGAGCGAGAGAGCAAGCGAGCGCTGATGCAGTTCAATTCGCAAGGCCGATTTTTATTGCGAACTTCGGAAGAATCTCGACGCTTCGCAACAATAATAAACTCTGAGCATTTCTCTTTTATGGCCGCTTGATGCTTCAACAAATTAGTAAGAGCTATTTTAATTAAAGCATCACTGCTTCATGTATTTAGTAATACGACTAAGGAATGCAAATGTTTCTATTCGACGGTGAATGATCCTTTGATACATCTTTCGAGTGGTGATCTTAAGGAAATGTTTATCACTTTGCTTTGAATTCGATATCAAAGACGCGCCTCCTCCTGCTACCTTTCCTTTTACTCGGATGACTGTCTCTTTGCAATTCTATATCAAGAAATTACTGCAGTACTTGGCAACTATGTTGTATTGTGTTCGTTTGACATAGTGGCTCGTCGAGTCATTAAATCCTTCTTGAAATTATAAAATACTAAATATGACAAAATTCAAACAACTTACAATGAACAATAACAGTACGTATCTTTGTCACTGTTATAACACAGATCCTACGAGTGCCATCAACCTAAAGATAATCCAAAGCTTTATCTATTAAACAGAAAGGTTTCTATCTCCAATAAGATCGAAGTGGGTGAATTCGCCATGTGGTACGAAGTTCATGGCAGGATTTATTATCCGCCACAGGATCAACCCTATTATACAGTTCCATTGGCGGAATACCAAAGTGCGAGTCACTCGTCTGACAATAAGTCTGAAAGCCCGGGGACCGCGCGCGCGGAATTGCGCGCGGCGGATTCACGCCGGGGGTTGAAACACTTGCGATCGCTTTACGAGCCGACGTGATTGCAATCATCCAAGCTTTTTGCCAGTCTCTTCTCTGCTGTGCGCCGTGCGCTGCTTCTCCCACTTCGCTCCTCTCGGCTTGCAGGACCGAAGAACACTGCTTGGAAATCCGTGTGGGTACTCTTAATAATTCAGTCGAATCCGTACTCGGAGACATGGCCTGCCGTCCACCCCTCCACCCATTCCTACTTCCATCCGGATAGGAAAGGATCGAAAGGAAAAAAAAATTGGACTGCCAGCTCGTTCGCACGCGTGAATGGAATACCAGTTGCAGCTTTGGCTCTGGCTACCTTCGACACGATAATTGTCTCAGAGGCGTCGGCTAATCCTGAATTAATATTTATGCGCACTATTGAAAATGGCACGGGAGACATTCAGCCCGATCCTCGCTCAATTGATTTGGTATGGATCGAAGGAAAATGGCAGCTCGCTAAAGAGAGAGAGGGAGAGCGAGAGAGAATGCTTCGCCGCGCGGCGGTAATGAAATTCTATCGAGAAGTAGATTATGCCATCGTGGTACGGCTTAAGCGTCGCCCCGCAGGACTGCTGCGAGCTCTCCGCCGTGGAATATGCACGCGCGAAACTGTTCCCTCGATGGACGTCGGTAGTTTAAGCGTTCGATTATGTAGGATACTCGAATACCGACCTCTCCGAGGAGCTAATATTTAAGAGCAAGGAGTCTAGTCGATTAAAATTGGCTCCGGTTATTTTGGAATCCCAATCTCTAATCACTAGAAAACTATCGAGATAATTACCAAGTATTACCAAAGTTATCTTATTCCAATCAGTTTGAGAACTTCATATCTTAATACTGATTTGCAATATTTAATCACGCCACTGAATAATCCAACAGGCAAGGATCACGGAAACTTATAATAAGGATAGTTGATATTAAATTAATTACATATCAGCTAAGTCCTATCTAAATCCTCGCACGGATGATTCGCTCTCTTATCAGATAAAGGAAGAAAGAAAAGAGAATAGATAACTCGGATACATCGTGGTGTGTGTATGCTGCGTTTAGCCAGTGCAATCACGTCGCAATGCCACCTCCTGCCCGTAAAGCGATCACCATCGCTTCCGGTCTGGCTAAATTCAAATTCGTCCGGGAGACCGACAAAGGGAGTGTTGAAGGGGTTGAAAAGGGGTTGAAAAGGGGGGGAAGAGGGGACGAGCGAGGGGAAGTGCGAACAGGGTGGAAACCTGCAGCAGCTTTGAGTACTGCTCGAGGATAATTGACGCCTCGCCGCACCACCGCGATGGTAACTTGATACTTTCAACGGTGTATCGATTTAAAAAGGAGCCACTCGCAACACAGTATGCTGAGCAAAAACACAGTACTATAAAAGCACTCTTCCTACGTCAGAGTGATGCACGCCAACCGACACTTGGAGAATTCGTAGCATTCGGACTGAAAATTCCGCCGGTTTCGAGCGTCGAGCAGAGAATTCTAATAGTTCACGAGTCATCCCTTCTCGCACCGGTTGGATACTGGATTTTCCATGGCTTCTAGAAATGCGAGGAAGAATTGGATATCGACGATTCGAGCTGCGTCATTGTCCAATCTACTCTTGTCAAACGAGTACCCTGTGAACTTCACTAGTACTGTACACGGTTATTCTGATAGTTCTAATTGTAACGCTTTTTCGATGTTGGTGTGAGCAGACAATGATATTGCACGGATAATGTAAAAGTTATTAATCCAGTAATCCATACTGGATAAACTTTTAACTGATTCATATCTAACCTCAATATTTTGTTGTTTATACAATCTCATGATGAATTCTTAATAAAATAGTAACTAGAATTGCTTTAATAATATCTGAAAAATTCGCAAAGAGGAATTGAAGAGACTATTCACAGGTCAATTTTCCAGATCTGCGGATTAACGAGTCAGAAAATTTTCGCTCCAACGAAACAAGACATTTTTCTAAGGCTCGAAAGAGAGGCGAGAGGGAGCCATACAAAGCGGTATAATGGGTCAGGGTATATGGAACGCATCCCACGAAACAGCACGGAGGCTTTTTGCCCGGAGCATCCGGGAAAGCTAAGCACAACACACAAAGTACTTGCGCTGCAGTGGCACACCTCCGAGGCAAAGAATGGAAACACCATTGAAACCCCCGGAACGTGGAAGCGAGACATTATCGTAGCGGCGAGTACTTTCCAGGTGGATGTAGAAGTTCGCCGAAACACTCGCCGGAGCTGTGAAAGGCCGGCACAATGTTTCCCCGAACACTTGGCGATCACTGAATTAGCACAGTTTTATACCGGAAATTTTCCTACCTGTTTATTTCAACGAATACGAGAAAAGTGTGTTGTATCACAGACGAATTTAAGAGGTATTTGAATTGCTGATTGATTTTACACTGTCATAGAAATATTAGTGTTGGTTGGAATTTTGTAAGAGTATAAGTGGGTTATAAGTCAGTCAGTGTACACTGCGTTAAAAAGCAGAGTAACAAAACATGTTAAACAATGAAAGAGAATAAAAGAGTTTATTCTTATTACACACTCCAGTCAATCCCTACAATTTGATTTATAAAAATCCGTACTAGTAAAATTAATTACCAATTAGACACAATATAAATAAAGCAAGATATTCCATTTGCTTGAATATAACAAACAAGAAGAGAATAAGAAAGAAATGTTAGACTATCAGAGAAGAAAGGGACTTCTATTACGAGGTAAGGTATGTACTCCATACTTCCTTGGAGGATCGAGATCCCAGTTTCGTAGCGAGGGAAGTCGGACACTCGAAAAGAAGCAATACTAAAAATCATCATCGTAGCATTCGAGGGCAACTCGAGCAGATAGTAGAGACCGCGAGAAAGGAAGGAGTGGATGCACGAGGAGAGGTCAATTTCCTTGGTGCAGTCTGCGGCAAGAACAGGAAGCAGCAGGAGTCTCCACTCCACTGTCCTTCAAGGAGCGACGATACGCATTGTACTTTAAGAGGCCCATGCTTACCGCGACTCACACAGACTCATACACATATGTATGTTTAGTGTAGGTGAAGACTCGAGGGTATATTTCGTCGAGATTCAGAGCTCGGAACAAGTTTCTTTGCGCGATGCTGTATTTCGAGCGGCGAGAGGAATTCTGGGCCGCTCGCTCTCTGCCTTCTTCCTCTTGTCCGCAGAAGGCAGAGTGTCCTCGCAGCCTTTATGACCGCAGTCCGACAGGACCTTCCGCTCGCCGGCACAAAAGCTCGTACTTTCGGGATGCTAGCTGGCCTCTCTCCTAACCTATGCGGTACACCCGTATTTCTCGCAACGATCGCCGCAAGAGCCACGTAAATACCGGCGCAAAGTGGCCCCCGCGTCCAGACTTCAAAGGAAATTGGACGCCCGGAAGAAGAGCGTTCTCGAGGATCGCTATGGCCGACCCAGTCAACGTTATGTCGCGCTGCAATTGGCTAACTTGTCTTGTTCCAGGAACACACAACTTTCTCGATTGCCTGCTGATCGAAAGAGTTTAGACGCGCGTTGGGTATAGATTTTTATTGAATTCTATCTTTCAAACTTGATTACAGCTCGGTTTGTATCGCTTGTTGAAAGAATATCTGCTGAAAGCTGAGATTATTTTTGGAAAGCTTGTAGTTTAAAGGGATCAAGCAGTAACACGAAATTATACTAATTGTGGGTTAAATGAAATAAACAACCGTCAAAAATTATAGGATAATAATTAAAGTATCGATGCAACTTAATTCACTTAGAATACAAATTTGATTTCTCACGTAAATACACATCCCATAAAAATGTATGACAAACATCACTAAGATGAAGAACAAAAAGACAGGGTGTATAACACGCCAACTAATTACAGTGAAATGTAAACTAATCCAATCCGGTCTAATCTGCGACAAAAGTTAACGAAGCCACTAAGGTTGATGCGCGTTTATTCAAAAGCGGTGTAAACGACTACATGTAACAAGTCACATTCCACCAAAGGAAAGGCGGAACAGCGAACGAAAGGCTGAAGCAATCAGTTAATGTAATCCCAGCGGCATAGCACTCAGCACGCACTAGACTCGAGCAGGTTAGTTGCACTCAACGGCGACGTGGGAGCCGAATTAATTTTACGACCATAAATGCAAGGAGCTTAATAGAAGCACAGCGAGCGTGCGGATATCTTGCTTTAAAGGACCGGTGCAACGAATGCACGCGCACTTGAATCCCTGCTCGAATGTATTGTGCTGACGCACGAACAAAAAGGTGGGTTTTCTCAAATTGAGAGGATGAATAGCCGGTTACCCGACAGTGCAAAGTAATTCTGTACTCCACTTCCTCGTGAACCACCACAGCTTCCTTAATATCCTTCCTCGAGATGCCGAGCGCATCTCTCTTTCTCTCATCGCACGCGTGTATGGAACATGATGCGCACACGCTGATAGCTGCGTACATTGACGTACTCGGAAGAGAGCTTTTCAAGGAACGACTCGCCGGTATTAGTAGAGCAGATAGCCCTCTAAAGAGGATCGGCTTGCCGTCATCGCAGAGTGCTCGTGTACCATTCAGAATATTGTTGTGGTGTCTCTTTTGCTTGGAAAGATGTCGTTAAGTATGATATTCGGAAAAATTGTCCTCGCCTTCGGTAAAGATTTATTGCAAATGGACTTTTTTTTTTATTGAGAGTTAATAACTTTATTGAATGTGAATGTCTGAAAGCTTCCCCCGATATTTGGTTTATGAGTAAGGATTATTTTGTCTGATAGTTTCGGTGATGTTTTTAATGATATAATGTTGCAAGTTCTAATTTTGAATGGTTGGTGATATAATGAAATGATTGGAATATGTAAAGTATATACAAAGTTTTATGAATACGAAATATTGTAGTTGAGATTAATTCGTGTACTATTCAGAATGTTGTTGTTTTCTCTTTCGAGCACGATACACCTTTATTCCATCGATTGGTTCGCTTGAAAACATGTCGTTAAATATGACATTCGAAAAAATTGCGCCCACCTTCAGCAAAGATTTATTACAATCGGACTTTTAATTGAAAATCGATAACTCTATTGAACGTGAATGTCTGAAAGCTTTCCAACGTTTGGTTTATAGACAGACATTATTTGTCTGATACTTTCAGTGATGTTTTTAATGATACAACATCGAAACTATTATTACTGTAATTAAAACTGTATAAATACGAAATATTATACTTATGATTAATTGGTAATAAAATAGTATTATGCAAAAGTAGCAAAATTTAGTTGGAAAGTGACAGATCGATGAACGCACGTACGGGTACAGGACAAGTGTGAGAGACCTTTTGGGTGAAATGGCACTGGAGAACACTGATGGACAATTAGCCGACACCCGTGTCCATCGGGTGTAATTTATCTGGCATGGCCATTGGTAATCGGTAATCATCATTAATCACCAGGATTTAGTATAGCCGGACTTCAATACTGAATTACCTTCGATCGTTTAACCACTACTTTGATTCCCTTTTTATCGTTAAACAAATACTACGACTTCGCGTATTGCCCAAATAAACCAGTCAAGTATTTTTATCTATTTCGATTTAAACGAAAATATAGAACAAAAAAGAACATCTTGATCTTGGAAATTAAGATAAAAGAATCTATGAAAGTTATTAAACAATATTTGCTGTTATTATTAACTATTAATACCTCATTTTTGCATGACATAGATCAGACGCAACAAAGAAAGGGCTTTGGGGCGTGCAAGGAACTATGAAGAATGCGCCAAGAGATTCGAAGGAAAACGTGGCTCCACTAACGAGACTAAACGTAATTAATAGTGCAGGGCTCTCTTCCGTACTTTCCAAGCCTCTTTTCCTAACTTCACAAGGGAGTTAGGAAGGAGAGTCTTCCACCTTTCCCGCCTCCCCTTTTTGAGGATGGATCGTTTCACCGACGCGATCTCGGCGTTAACCCAATATCTAGCAGCCAGCCGCCCAATCTGCTCCTTTCATCAAGCTTCTCCGCTCGGCGCAAGACAAATGCTCGAATAATAGCGGCGACGAGCTAAACTCGGATTAATACGCTCCGTATGTTTATTAGCCAGGAGAAACCACAAGCCGAAAGTAAAGTTGCGCGCGCGCTCGCGTGCACGGATCAAACATGAATGCATGCATTGTGCTGGCTAATTGTGCTGCTAGGAAATTATTCTGATAGCGCGGTGTACCTCCTAATTCATCCGAACGCATGATCCCGCCTTTGAAAACCGCAGCCTCCGAGGAAAGTAATGGAAAATACTCTAAGAAACCGGTGCATGAAATTCTTAACTGATATTCGAATTAATGAATTGCTCGCTGTGAAGTAATTAAAGGCGTTGATTAATAATTCTATTTTTGTTTTGTTGTCTTTTGTTATTGAACGATAAGAAAATTAGAAAGCTGTAATTTATAACATGTTTATTTGGATTTAAATTTGGAAAGGCAAGGAAAATCTTCGTCATGCTTAAGTTTCCCACTACATTATGTTAATAGAAGTTTAGCTTCGAACTTTAAGGTGGTTGTTTCGCGACAGTAGCAGCAAAAAGTTTATGGTACGCTGTATGCGGGGATGCTCAAATAATATGAGTTAAATAATGGTACTGAGAGCGCGGCGATTGTATGAAAAGTCCAGCGAAACCATTCCGAAATTCCTACTTTAAACAGTTGTATCTTTTAAATTAAACAGAGAATATTTTTCATTCTTTTTGTGAATGTTTGTTCGATTCAAATCCTATCAGCAGACAAAACAGTAAAATTTAATATATGTCACTAGCACATTTATTGCATAAACAATGCATAAAAAAAGTCTCGACTTCGACGGCGATTATTTTAAGTTTGGAACATAACTTTCTTTTGATTCCACCAGGTTTTAGATATTTGAATTTAGAATTTTTGAAAAAAACAAACCTACGCGACAACTAAGTTAACTGTAATTCCACCAAAAAAACGCTGCGTAGATCCTTGGCGCGACTACTTTGGAATTCGACTGTGGCAGATCCGTTTCTTACAGTTCCCTTTTTAGAGGAAGAGAAAGGTTCGCGTGGTACACGCCGGGAGCGATTATCGGATTCCCCGAATCACTGTTCCCTCTATTTCGCGAGTCTTTTTTCCTCCTATGCTCGCTCGGCCATTTGTTGGCCTCTCATTCCCGCCGCTGCTGGTGTGGCAGCCAGGGCGCCGGCGAGTTCCTTAATCAAACGGAAATTACTCGCGCGCCCTTGTCACCGGACGCCCAGAGATTTCCCTCGCTCGAGTCTCGCAAACCCACTGCGACGGGAGAGAAGAAAAAGTTTAAATCGGAATGCGCTAAATCGAATCACGTCGCGTGGAAAGGAAGCAGAGAAAGAGGAGGAGGAGGAGGAGGAGGAGGAGGAGGGAAGGAGAAGTCCATTGGAGTAGCAGGCAGCTTCCCGTTATCCTTCCACCTGAGCACCCTTCATCTGCCTGGGAAAGGGCTGAACACCAATGCCGAATCAATTACAGAAATTCACCTGTGAATCTAGCACTCCTTCATCCTCGAGATTTGAAACATTTCTCTCACTCTGTTTAAGAGTTTATAATAAGATATATTATGTCTTATGGTTAAATTTTACAGTAAGGATCTACTTTTATTATTATTAATTTACAAAAGGAATTTTGTTATCTTCTCTAGATGTATTTATTTCTATCTGTGCAAATTACTGTCCGATACGATTCGAGTGTTTTATTGCTTCGCAAATTTTCAACACTGCCAAACTCTACTTACTCATTGCCCGATCTAATTTAAATGGCAAATAAAGCGCCGGACAGTAACACGCTGTTTCGATTGGAGCGCCGGTTGGAATTCGAAATAAATTTTGCGATTTTCGAGAACGAGTTCCGTGCGCGCCGTCCGAAGAATTCCAAGTAATTAACGAATTCCGAAGTAATTATACAACTGTTAATACCGATTTAGCAGTTAAAACGTTCGACAGTCGCTCAGGCTGACGCGCAAATTGCGCCATCCTTATTCCGATGCTCTCGGAAATGGTTTTGGTCGACGCTCGCTCGCGCGCAGTTCCACTGGCGAACGGTAGCGAGCGAGTAATTTGTTTTTCCCGGCTCTGCAAAATAATCAGATAGTTGTAATAGGCATGAATGCCGGACGAATTCAATTCCGGCCTCGTGTTACCCGGACTGTTTCCATTTGTTGGCGACCACCAGCCCGTAATCGCCGGGTGGCCGAGCTTTTTTTCGTGCGGCCGGATTCGAGGAGCGAGCGCGCGTGACACACCGGAATTAGAATAAATCGATTTCCTATAGCGCACACATTGGCCGAACGCCCGGATTTTCGGCATCAATTAAAAAAGCTACGAGAGCAACAGGAAACCTGTCTTTTCCCCTTCTCCCTGTCTTAATTATGTCGCTCACCGATTCAATCGACCTCTATTTATTAGTCGATAGATTCCTCTCATTCGTCAAGTGCCTCGTTCAATTGCACTGCCGATTAATTCTCGCCTTGGGCGAGCCAATCCACCCCGCTTTCAGAGCGGAAACCACCTTTTATTTCTCCTACTTTCGCCGCTGTCACAAATAATCCTTTGATACACTATTTCTAATGAAATAACCGCACTTTGTATCAATTGAAATAGAAATTGCCATGTCATTTGATATAATAAATTATTTTTGAGTTTCGTATCTTGTAATCATTTTAACTACGAGCAGAATATATTATTTGTAAATGTTTCAACCAATTATGTACTCGGATACGAAAGAGTTCGAATTTAAAATTCGAAAAGAAGAGGTTATCTAAAGTGAAACAGAACAAGGAAGTTTGATTAGAAGCGCAATGTTTGATGAACTCGTATGTACTCAGGCGAGTGTTCTACTGAATTACAACTTTGTAATTATTGTGAGCCGAGATTTATTTACACGCGTGCTAGTTTTTCCCATGCACTGTTTTAAATCCAAACACGTTCTAACTTAAGCAAAATCCAATAGCATTTTATATTAACCCCTTGTGTCAATATAGATAATTTACTGTACATGTCAGAGAATTCTCTACCTGCAACATAACCTAAGAAATCAGAGTTCTCCGTTCGAAGAAAAAGCCTAATGGAGAACAGTATGACATTTCTTTCTGGAAGGTGTCTCCCTTTTATATTAAAAGGCGTGGAAAAGTTGAAAGGCTAAGAGTGAAATTAATCGAATTGCTGTGCCAACCGTAACTTCATTTAGGTGTAAGAGGCAAAAGGTGAAAACTGCTTGATTACTCTGTTAGCACCTGCTACTCCGGAAGAAAGTGGACGGTTCAAAGCGGGCCGAATCGAATTTAATTAAATCAAGGAAAGCTAGTTTGGCAGGATGCTAAGGGCGGCATTATAGAAGGGTGGGGGGTATGCCACCCTTAATCAGATGAAGTCTGCGGTCTACACGGTAGGAGATACCAGAGGATATCGAGCCACTGCGAAATGTCTTGAGAGACCTCGAAGACTCTCTCCTCTCCTTTTCCAACGGCACCCTCACCCTTTCGCGCCCTTGGAATCCTTCGCGTCCCTATTCCCACTCGCCTTCCACGGCAAAGCATCTTCGCACGGACGGTCATTTGACTTTCAAATGACAGCAAGCTACTGACGGCAACCGTACGCGTTATACCACAGAGCGCACCAACCCCATTCCCAGAAGCAATTCGAGCGCGAGACTGGCGAATCGCCCGTTTTCTCGCAAGGCAACCATCACCGGATTTATACCGCCAACTGGGAAAACGATCCCCATGGAAAAAGTGTGTCTCAAACATATTAGTGGGAGACTTGCCCATTGGAAACAGCCTCTTATCGAAATTAATACCGAGCTTTTTCGATATTTTCTTTGTTTTCTAATTTCTGAGATAGTGTGGATTCTTGTTCTTGGAAAATCTCGCAAAATTAAGTTAGCTGCAAAGTTATATTTCACACGAAGGGCAAAAAATGATTCTGAAATTTATGACGACGTTTCGCAAAGTATTAACTTTCAAGATAAGTTGATCAAAAAAATGCCAAGCTCTAATACGAATTTCTCCCCGGTAATTTGAAATCTCCTTACCCCGCCAGAGGTCAGAAGGGTCGAGTTGTACGCGTGCCGCATCCGCCACTGACAGCGACACTGATTTATAGACTTTAATAAAAATTCCAATTCCCCATACTGGAAAGGGGGACGCCGAGACCGGAAGAAAGCGAGCGGAAGTGCAAAAAAGCGAGGACAAGCAAGTAGTCGTCGCACCTGGCAAACCACACTTCTTTTCTCGGAGATTATTGGCCAAGCCGTTCCTTACTAATATTTCCTGATACTTCTAAATTTTACATCGGCCGAGCACCAGGAAGTCTCGTTCGAGTACAAACAGAACTCTCTTCGCGTATAATTTCCACTTACAATAATTTTAACGAGAAAAAGGGATTATGAAAATGACCGAATTCGGTGAAAGTATCGTCGCACGTGACTGTGTCAAATCAATGTGCACTCGTGTGACATTGTTTGTCGCATTGTCAATCGCAATGCCAGGGAACATATCATTTACAAACTGACCGCTAACGAGAATGACGAGCAAATGGAATATTTATTTACCCCGAATTCTCCGACCGTGAGATTCCTCGAATATGACAGGTTAATTCGATCGGTAAATCGGCCTAGATTCAGTTCTCTCTACTCTACTATTTCTCTCTTCTACCGTAACTCTTGATAATATCAACATAACTACGTTTCGTGCGAATCATTAACTTCTTTTGACTGTACTGTAAATTTATATAAGTTCTCATATCGTAAATATCTTTAATACAAAAATGAAACGTAATTATGTTTGAATTTAATTCAAATGGAAGTATTAGTAAATGACAAATTAAGTGATAAGAACGATCCGCGTGTTATGATACTCCAGAGTAGCAGTGAATCAGTGAAATGACTATTGAATGCCTGCATGCTGTGCAGGCTTGATAGTCGTAATCGATCGATGAGTATGATGCATCAATGCTCCTGAAATTTCATACGAATTCGTAGCGCTGGACACGCAAATGGAGACGACTCATTAGTTCGCCGGAGTCATTTCGTCGAACATGTGGTTAAGACAGATCGGCTAACTTTCAATCGATCAGATAGCCATTATACGCGATTACCGCTCGATACATCTGCTATCGACAGTAATTAATCTGGCAATCAATGCACTAATTTAATAATAAGTATCGATTACGATGATCGTTCGAAAAATGATTTGTCGCCCTTGGGAAAGACGCGACATGCTCGAAACCGCTCTGATATTAAACGCACCCACATTGATCCTCATTTGAACTAATTGGAGATTGAACAGTGATCCGTGCGCATAATCGGACCGAAATAATGCGTTACGAAAACTGGATCCAGTGATGCCAGGATAATCGCCGGTGTTCCTCAAATAATTGTTGACCGTTATAGAACAGGTAGTATTTATAATCTAGGTAATTAGCATAATGCCTGGTTGTAGTAGATATATTACCGTATTTATTTATCAGGTTCGCGAAACTAATATATTACAAATTTTGAAAAATAAGTCAAACCTACTCCAAAAAAGAAATATGAGGAATAAAAAAATAACTTTTAAGAAGTATAATACAAATTAAGCAGATTGTAAAATACGTACATTATTGTCAGTGACAGGTAATTTTAAGCAATTTTCATGATACGCAACACATCGAATTTGTAACCCCATATAATGCACAGCATCGAGAGATTTTCCCCAATTCCAGTGTGACTACTACTTTTTAATGATACGCGTGGTGGAGCGCCATCATTAACGAAGTACTAAATGCGAATACACGTGCCGCGAGAAACGGACCGATGCTTATGGATCTCGAGAGTGCTATTAGTATTTATAGAAACAACCAGCACGCGCATTTGCGCCATAATGCTCGTAAATCGTCGGCTGCCACAATATTATCCGGTAACCGAGTATCTTAATTACACCGCGCGCATTTAGAACAATGCGCGATCCAATATTCGCCAAGTAAATCCGGGTCTACGAACCCACCGAAATAAACCACATCGAAATCCTGTCTGTAACGTGCTATTATTTGCAAAACATTGCTCCAATTTTCTCTCGAATCGCTAGCTGTAAAACAAAACTCTCTCATTACGATATAACAAATTAAAGCAAACTGTAAGTGAACCGCATTCTGATCAATTTTATACTAAATTCAATACAGCCACACAATAAAGTATTATTGTTTTAAATACATAAATTTACAAAAGAAAAAAAGAAAAAAATATACACGTCGGATCTAGTGCTTGTCTACAATACAATTAAAACATATTAGTTCCAATTACAAAGCCACTTCCCCATGAATTCTAAATGAACCTGTCGCATTTACTATAACGATGAGAAAAACTAAAGCGATTTTATTTGGAGCGCAAGTGAGAGAGCGCGTTATTTTGCCACGTCAGTAATGTTTTATAGGGTTTACGGGGCACTTGGCTCGACGGAATGGGGGATGGGTTGTGGTGACTTTATTCTCGGCGCGATATCCGTATTGCGAAGAGCTCTTAAGTATATGCTTGCTGCACGGTAACAAGGGCCGTATTAGCTTACGCGAATCCGCGTTAAAGCTGGCTTCGCTCCCGCCGACTGAAGCACCGGTTAAAAAGAAGACTGGTCTGTTTACCGAGAAAACACAGCCGAGGAGAGACTCTGGAGAACATGCTCCATCACCTTGACACCCGGAAAAGAGGGAGCTACAAGAGTGGGGAGGAAATCGTTAGCAGCTGCTATATGGAGCGTGCTAAAATTGTAGGCCCGAGAGCTTGTCATGCCTTCATACACGTCTTAATAAAAGAATATAAAAGGGAAAGTATACTGTTAAAGGATATATCTAGATATATCGGTCAGCTGATATAAAAAAGATTCTCAACCACTCGATGATATTAAGCGTTATTCGAGACACTCATATCGTCGAAGTTATTAATTCTGTTAATTAATCATTGGAATTTAATATAAGAAATTAATCTATTCAGACTCAATATTATCAGTGTTTGATCAGAACTAAAATTTTCTTTACTCGAATATAGAATGCATCTTCGAGATTACGAATGTGTTAGTTAATGGGAGGTTGAATTCAAAGTTCCATTGGTTTAAGAGACTTGATTTAGATTCAGTGCGTGAAATAATGAGTCCGGTGAGATTAATTCATTTTGATAAATAAGCGGACCTAGTGGAACTGTGGACAAACAATTTTAGCAGGCGATACTCGCCAGTGGCCGGGCAGTGCTGGGTGTCGTGTCGAAAAGCAACATCCTAGTAATCTTCCATTTCATGGAGTAAGACAGTGCGAGGCGCTCGCGCGGCCTGCCTCGAAGCTTGCCAAAGCTATTTCCAGGCTGCTATACTCACTCTCTGCACTAAACCGACTCTCGGGTTTCTCCTCAGCTGTTCCGCCCAAATTCATGCACCAGGCATTCGCAATTACGAGTGGGATTAAGTGTATATCGCCAAGCGCCGCCGGATTCCGCCAGGATTCGTATTTCAGTATTTCAGAAGTCATTCGGAAACAACCGCGCGATTTCCAAAGACATTGAAACCTAATGAAAGCCTTTAATATCGAAGATTCAATTCCGGAGAACGATAATGACGCTTGTGTATTGCTTTGCAGTAAACTGAACTAAACCAAGAATGAAAACTGTTCTGACTCTAATATTTTTATAAACACTTCAAACTAAAAAAAGTCACAAATTAAAAATTTCTTTATCGATCCCTGTTAAAACATAAATATCCGCCGTTATAATTTTAAACAACAATGATGACTTCTTCACGACTTTTATATATCCTTCGTAATAAACCGAACTCTAATAAACACTTCAAACTAAAAAAGAACCACGCGTTAACAATCCCATTATAGACACCGATGAAAAAAAAAACCCTGACATTCCCCAGCATAATGATTTCATTCGCTGATAAAGGATTCCCGTTAAGTACGCTCGCGCTCCTGTACGATTACTGCATCCTACAATAGGATGTCATACCGTCACACTTACGACTATGCAGTCACGGTACTACGTCGGTACAGTCGAAGCTTGAACAATTAATGTGTCTTATCAATGTTCCAAGCGTACCACCTAGCCGTGTCGCTTCCCGTTCCTAGACGAAATTCCCAGTGACGCGAGGGAATGCAGCTTCTTACTCAAGCTCGGTCGAATTAGTTTGGCGTAGTGTCACACCGCGACATCCGCGAATAGCGTGCCAAGCAACAACCATCCCCAACACTGAGAATGCGATAACGCGCAGAGAGAGAGAGAGAGAGAGAGAAATGGTTCCAAATGCGCACGATTTAATCTCCACTGCTAATAATGGCATCGTCGCCAGAGCCATTAAGAGTGCCAATTCAGATACACTTGTTAATGCGCAATGAGACCACCATGTAATCTAGTAAGAAAGGAATCCACGCGGATTGCTAGTGATTGTCCAATGGTAATTCCTTTGAAGAAGAGAATCGGACACAATTGAGATATTAGAAGTTAGTCTGAATTAAATTTTAAATAGTGTATCAAAAGTGGAAATAAAGAAAACATTGTTATTAACATATTAAAGATTTAAGGTTATTCAGCGCACCAAACACTCTCACAACCAATCAAGAAAAGTTGATAATGAATGAAAAATATTGGAGTGTAACAACTAATATATAATATATAATAATAATAGAATATTATAAATCTAATTCTAAAAGTTCGATCGACTGCAATAATTGCTACCATTGAAAATAATTCAAAAGTATATTCCAGCAGAAGTGATCGGCCGATCGGTTTTCCAGTTGAGTGAGAGTTCGCCAAGTCAAACGTATTCAGATCGGAAATACTAATCATACAGACAGGACAGAGACAGACACATTCGACGTCGAAGGAAAAGTCGCATTCCCGGCGTTATCGGTGCGGTCCTCTGTTGATCTATGTTAATAACAGCGGACCGATTCACTTATACTATATTGTCAGCAATGTTGATCCATCGGGAGTCAGGAGAAAAGTTGAGGATCGCGTAGTATTCCGATAAGATATTCATTCGAAAGGCGAAGCGGGTGGTTGCCAAGCTGAAGGGCGGACCGGTAAAGTATTCATTAGCCCTGATAAAATATTTCTCTTGTTTGCATTGCGCTTCTCGACCGAGACTTTCCCCTCCTCTTCCCTCTGCCAGCCCTATGTTAATTTTACCAAGCGACTCGGCCCGAATGAATTAATTAAATCAAAGATTGGTGGAATCGGAGAGCTTCCTCGCTCGCCTCTTACTCAAAGCAAAACTCTCCTCTTTCGACCAATGCTAACGTGGCGCCGTGTCTCAGTTCTCCTTCATTTGGCGAGTGGCACTTTCGCGAGACTCCTCGAAAAGTCCCTCGGCCGTTCCTCCTTTTTCGAGTGACCCACACGTATTTCGAGAAAATGTCCACCGGCCTACATAGAACTCTCGCTCAGTGTTTTAGGAGCTCTTCACTTTACCGCACGATTTTCAATCTCTCCTGGCACGAAAGTCTTAAGAGGCAGAGAGAGAGAGGAACCGAGTACGCTCAAGGAGTCTCGAGACTGCCAGGCTCGCCAGCTTCAAGTATCGGTTTCATTATTTTGAAACGATTCTCGTCACTCTAATTGAATAGTCCTATCAAGGAAATTAGTCCATTTCCGTTCACCACTGGACTCGAATATACTTCACGAATAATTGCTCATTGTAATTCCTTGACTTTACAATATTTGGAGTGCTTTCGACTTGATAAATCTTCGAATTTCATGTATTTGTAAAATCGGACGGTCCTTGTTCAATGGTTACAAAATGAAAAAGCGAAACTGTACATTTCATCGAAATTAATCGCACTGGTCAAACTCAAGGAAAAAATGAAGTTTGATTTTCATTAAATATCAATGTCAGATGAAAATCATTCTTGATAACGCACGAGGAGTTGTTAACAGTATTCATCCAACAAACTCCGAATTATTCTAATTCCTACGAGTGATACTGAAAAATAGAATTAGCGTGTCGGTTGCCTGAGGATGAAAAATGCGATGCCGTCAGTTTTATTAGATTCGTCGCGGGGAATATGACACGTGAAAAGAGGAAAAGTGGTGCGGCGGGGCGCATGGAGCGGAGAGAGTAATGTGTCAAATATAGAGGAGGGTTGGGATCCGATGCCGGGAGAGAGGGCGCGCGCGGGCGCATTCTTCCGACCGCGATAAATGACCGTAATTGCCCGGGCTGACAGTGATAAGGATAATAAAATGATATGAAATCGAAGTTCGCCTGCGAGCTATCGGGCCGCGCGCCAATGCCACTGCTCCGATTGCCCTTAATAACCGATTGATGAAGCGCCAAATACAGGAGTCATTTAACCCACCCGAATCGAGTGGAATTCTCCGAGCGCGCGAAATCCTACGCGCGTTTAATGAGCGCGAACGTATTTAATCGACACCGATGTACCAATTAATTATTTCCTATGCCCGATGAGACACCGGTATTTTCACTATTGCGAAACAGCACCGCGAAAAGTACTGCGAAAAGATTGCGTAAATGACATAGTTAGTAAATCCTTTACATACTCGACACTGTCAAGTATATTTTAGTTGGCAGTGTTAATAAAATGCTTTCAAATAAGGTAGAATGTAAAATAATTTCTTTATCAGTAAAATATTTAAATAACACTTTACTATTACCGAAACAAATAAAAACAACTTTCCGAATACTAATTCACAATTAATCAAACTAAGTTCACTATAATAATAAAAAATCCGACAAGTACAAACGAGACTTCGAAGAAAAAGTAAGAATCGCGTGATATTAATAACTGACATTTTTCCAGGCAGAAAAGCCTATCCTAGAACGTTGATGACGGTGACACGTGTCGCGATCAGAATTGCCGCTATTCTTCACCTCGAGGCTAATTCCGAATGTGTAACACAGACAAGAGGACACACAACAGGGACAATGAACGACATAGGAGGACAGTGACAGCTTGTTCCCAATTAAAGGGTATCCCGAATTAAAGTGACGAAAACCGCCAGCCCGCTGATAACTGACGCCAGTGCGGCGATGGCGTCGTATTATTAAATCTCGGACAATACTAATGCGTCAAATCCCCCGCTGCTCCAAAACGAGCCCCAACACCCGCGCACCTCCGGCCACCAACCAAACAACGATCTCCTCTCTCGCGCGCGCATACACTCTCTTTCTCTCTCTTTCTCGCATCACTGCTGTGCAATAAATGGCTACAATTGTCGCTGACACTGATAACAATAATAAAGTAACGCGGGACACATTGCAGCTGACGCCGAAAATTCAGAAGAGCTTTTCGACTCCCTTTTAGAACAGGATCTAGTTTTCTTGATTAATACAAAGTGTACGTTCGATATTTTCGTTATGAAAATTTTAAATGATTTGTGTTACGATAAGGGCTCAATGTTTCAAGTGATCGAGAGGGTCCTTCGAGGATTCCAGTGGAAGTGCGAAAATCTGTCGGATATTACAATGAAATTGTTCGAAATACCGAATATGTTATTAAAATGAGACGATAGAAAAAAAATTGGCAGGAAATCTCGATAAAGATATGAATAGATTTAGTTAAATGGATGAGATTCTCAAATTTTGTTTATTGCCTAAATTATCTAATCGCTTGTTTAGAAAAGCAGAATTACCTAAACTGTAATTCGGTGATTTTAAATGGATAGCGTAACTGCGCAAATCATAATAGGATTCCCGTCAGATGGTGCATGATGGAAACCTTAATCTGGATTACTAATCATTACATTTTAAGAACTACTACTAATTGAAACCAATAATCCAGGAGAGATTCAATAATACCAATGCAAAGTATTCAAATCCCAGCCCTTTAATATACGAAGCCAAAAGAATACGCGCACTAGTTAAACAGAAAACGTAAACCGCTTTGAAAAAATGGAAAAAATTAATAAACACAAAAATAAAATAATATTTTAAAGAATGAAAAATAATAACACTGAACACCGCACTGAAAAACAAAGCACCGCTGTTTCTACTGAACGGAAATTCGTAATAATAAAAAATAAAACAAATAAAGCAATATTCTAAATAACTACAAATAATAAAAACGAATACTAACACGGAATATCACTGAACACCACACTGCGAAGCTAAGAAGCGCAATTTCTAGTGAACGTAAATTGACGATAATCAGAGAAGACGACACACGATTCTCCGGCGAGTGTATCCGCGCGCTTGCAAACCTCTTATGACTGGATTTGCCCGAATGTCACAGGGACGAATACTCGAAAACCGGCGAGAGTGGGGAAAATAGGGGAATTGGTGTGTACCTCCTTGGTACCTGCTACACCATAATATCCTTCCGGCTACGTGGTGGGAGGTCGACCTTATGCGCACGCTGTAAACACTGTGAGCCGCGTATCGAGCACAGTGAATGAGAATAAGAAAACAATCTTTGAGAGACTCACACAACTCATCTTTAGTAGCATTACTGTTTATCTTATGCCATATGTTTTACATTGCAAAATGAACTATGGAAAACTGGACTATGATGCGTATGTTGATTGAGTAATTTTATATAAAGAATTATTAATCTAGGATTTTTGATGAATCAAGATTCTTTTTTACACAGCAAATATATGTATATATATTATGTGTGAAATGAATCTGTATGAAAATATTTTGGATTACAAAATTAGTAGAGTTACATACAGATTACAAAGATTCCCTAAAAGAAATAAGAAATGTGCATCCTTTAATATTTAATTCAGCTCAATTCGCGCGTAAAAAATTATTGTATACTCAACATTTAATTCAAACAAGATCGATTATCGTCCACTAAAAAATATACTCCCACGTTGTCTCATCAATTACATCTCGATCAAATTTTAATAAAATCTTGCAATATATCCAACTTCGATTCATTACCATTTATTGCAGTTGGTTACTTCTACTAATTATAAGTAAAATGCAATACTGACGAGATTAAACGCACATAACATAAACACAACTGATTAATTTATCATCGCCCGCTTCGTTCAATGCTTACATTCCTGAATTACTCCACCGTCTGACACATCTCCAACTCAGTTACACAACCCAATAACATTCTTTGCGTTGTAGATTGTGCGACTGGAAAATGAAAAGGGCAATCTATATACATGAGAACACGTATGACAAACTACTCTCCGAAGTGCGTTTACAACGGGTTGGACGTAGCGATCGGCACGAGTCATAAATCGTCTTAGACGTCATCGCCACCACCCCAGTTTCCTGTACACTGCGAGTGAGCGGAAGGCGCGCGTCCACATCTCACCTAAGAATAATATCTACGATGTGGAGCAGGGAAACAGGGTGTTTATTTCCCGATACTCAACACTTCCGTTGACTCTCCGAGGAAATCTATATCCCCCCCGCTGGCGAGAGGTACTCTCGCTCAACTGGAACACTGTTGGAATGAAGGAGGTATGAGGGATGTCCTTCGCACTGTCTTCCAAGAAGAATTCCGCACGAATGAAAGAAGCGAAAGATGGTAGCGAAGGTCGAGGAGCTAATTAAAGCGGATCACGTAGCATCTTACCGAGAAGGATGCGAGAAGATTCGAGAACTCTGCTCTGCCCTAATAACTCGTCGCGCGATTGTCATGATTAAAAGACTAGCCATCTAAATTCAAATGCGAAATTCACCGATAGCTGACACCCTAATCGCATACCGCCTTTACACTCTCTCTTGGAATTGTGTCGGAAATAAGCGTGGAAGAAAAAGGGAAATAAGAAAAAGGTGTATTTTGTAAGAGGGAAGACGAAAGGCCAAAGAGAGTTCGTTGGGGAGGATACAAGCTTCGTTGTACGTCAGAATGAAGCCGAGAGAGGGAAGCTGTAAGCTTTGGGATACATGCGAGAGGGTAGCTCCAGGGAGCAATGTAATTTGCCAGTGTACAGGGTGTCTCGTAATCCCGAGCACATGGACCACACACGATTTCCTTCTCGCTCACTCCAGCGTGGAATGCGGTGGCGAGATTTCGCGTATCCTTGCGGATTGCCGCCGCTCTCTTCTCTCTCTAAGCTCTGCCCTCGGCTTGTTCTTCCTTTCCCTGGGAAAACACTGCCGCCCAAAATGGTCAGGGGGGGAAATAGATGTAATTTTTTAGCCGGAGAATGCATGCTGGATCTCGGTGGTCTCGCATGAAAGCTTTCGGCAATATTTCAGCCAGTTACCGCACTGGATTTCACGTCGATCCTTTATGGCATCAAAACGTACGTACTGCTCGCACATACGCGTGTCCCAGCTGATATAAAATAGAAAGTCTGTCAGGCGCGCGCGGCGAACGTACGGGATTTTTTATGGCGAAATTTTCTATCGATCCCCAGCAAAATGATACCGAATGTGTAATAAAACAGGAAATAATTCGGCGCTCAGGCAATTTTGAATTGAGATTGAAGTGTAATTAAGTTGTGGGAAGCGTCCTGTTGCATGGCGTGCCTCGTTGTAGTTACTCGTTAAACTCTTTCTCTATCCCCCTCGCGGGGAATGGATTTCCGATAGTTTGCAATTTGTTTTGTTCAAATGGTAATAAACGGTCGATTTTCAGTGACCGCGAAATTAAGTATCGCGGAGCGATGAAACGCGGCTCTTGTATCTCTCGTCACTTTCAAAAGTTTCAGCGAAAAGTACGGAAAAGAACATGTCCCCTTGAATGTATACCAGTTTTTGTTTAAAAAATAGTCTCTGCTTGTTTACAATGTGTTCCATATTTTTACTGTGCAAAAGGACCACGTAGAAAATATAAGTTTCCACTTTCAAAACTGGCCTATATAAATATTGTGTTAAAACCTTTTACAGCCATTCTTTAAACGAACGTACCAATTACAATAATTACAATTCGAAAGTTGAAGCTTGCAATAAGAAATCTACACTCCGTCAACATTTAATTCACTTTATCTCACACATAGAAAATTATTTAACACTCGACAGTTAAATGAAAGACTCATTTATAAAATCGATTTTATAAACGAAGCTTCGAGTGAAAATCATTAAAGTCCCGAAAGCGTTCCGCCACTTTCGGTGCAATATCAGCTGCGAATGTTCGTTACGAAGGTGTGCCTGGGAAAACTCCGTTGCTTATCGCGTTCAGCATTGTGCTGAAATCTCAGCGATAACGTGTTTTCTATTTGCAAGAAATCAGTTTCTCCGACGTAGGAGAGCGAAACGTCGACGTCGCTCTCTTCCCTAGTTGCATCAGCGTTGCTGTGCGAAAATGCGGAGAATATCTGGACCAATATCTCCCGGGAACTGTGCATGCTCGGCTGCTGCACAATCGTCGACAAAAAGTCGATGTTCGCGCGACTCTCTCCTCGAAAAGGAAGTATATTTTTGGATAGCTAACGAGCGCGACGGAAAAAGAGAATCGTTCGTGCACTTTAGTTTTCTCGGCATGCAGGTATTTACGTTAAATCGATAAAAGAATATTAGAAAAACATTTGATTCACAGAGATATTTACTATTAGTAGAACATGCGGCTTTGTTACCTTTGGAAAGTGTTCCAGCAGAGGCATACCAAGGTACAGTTACGCCTGCGGCAAAAAAAACACGAAAGCCTGGTTAGAAAACAAGGGTTTACAAAAATCAAAATGTGTTAAGGCTTAAAAGTTTATCTAATAGAAAATTGCTCCGAGCTAATTATTTTGGATGTGTTCACTCAGTTGCAATGAGTAAAATATTGCTCCAAGTTTTCAATCAGCATACACAATAATTTGCAATATCTGTCCGAGTGTCCACAGATTTGCAATGCTTGCAAATTAATCGGAGAGTATCAAAACTTGTTAAACAATAGAAAATATCACACACGTCAATCAAAATTACTTTATACTTTTAATTGTAAAGAGTAACATTTCAAAACACACAATGCATAGTAAAAGTTGGTATTAGCAATATTGTTGGAATGCTATGTTAGGTGGAGTTTCTAAAGAATTGATATCAGCTGAGTTCCTGCTCTGAATCCAAAAGCAAAAAGCTACTGAAAACTAGAGAACCCTCGTGCAAGCACCACAAAGCTAGTTTCCTTCGGGCTGGTGCGCACAGTGTGCGGTGGTGTTCCCTAATTCGTGCATTCCTAGTTCACCAGAAATTCGTTGCTGCCTTCTCAAAATTTCATCCGGCGTTGCTCGGCCTGAAGAACGCGAACACTTTCGCGTCAAGGCTGAGCCCGAGGTGATACTGTGCAATGCATTATAAAATACACGGCCTGTCGGCGTGCAACCACCTACATTTGACGCGGCCAGAATCCACAATGACACTGCCAGGAAAGTGGCTTTTTCTAATTCGCGGAGTGAGGAACCTTTGAACCGATATCTGCCGCACTCGAGACTCGAAAATAGAGCAGTAAAGTTCAAGTCAAAACTAACTCTCATTAAAGCCAAGTATACCAAAGAAAAATTACGAAACCCTTTGGAAACTTAGACTGCATTTCCTTCAATAATGCAAAGAAATCGTAGTAGGAAACAAGTGCGGGCCTGCTTTAATAATCGAGGCGGAAGGTAAATTTTTAAGGAATGCCAAGCCGCATAAATCGGCCACGTTCAGTCCTCATTAAAAGGGAAACAAGCAGTCCTCTGGGAAAATATCCGAAGCCGGGGTGAATGCAGCTGCTTCTCGCTAAAGGGGCCGACGAAGCTAGTATTGACGATAACCGGAGGAAATCTGGCGGCGGAGTAGTCGCAGAAAGTTCTCTTTCACCAAGAAGAGTCCAAGGAAAACCTAAACCAAGTACAAGCAATCTAAACCTCTGCGAACATTGCCTTGAACTTCCAAAAATCCATTGATAAAAATTCCTTATTTAAATTTAAAGGATTATAAAATCCTTTTGAGTATTACCGTAAATCTCCTTTTAACTAATAAATTCCTAGTAGAACTAACAGATAAGTCAAAATGACTGGCTAATAATATCACAGCAATAAGAATATAAATTTTAGAGAATCTCAATTACATAATTGATGTACAAACACAATGAAAAGAACACTAACCAATTCTAAAAAACTAACATTTTCTTTCGATATAATATTTTATCAATAACCACACACTTTAATTGACTTTCTAGAAACAGTTATACATTAATTGCCATTAGTTCCATCATCAAAGTCACTGGCGATCCAAACCGGACACGACAACGAAATACCTCGGAAGCGTGCAATTATGCAGGCAGTGTGAAACGGGGAAAGAAAGGAGGTATCAGAGAGAAGCAATCATGTTGGGGCGCGTGCATAGAGAGGCATATCGAGGGAGGGAATAGTCGGAGGAGGGTGGCGGAGAATCTGCAGGGGGTGTGTGCGAGGGAAGCGCGTGTGTTGTAGGCGACATAGTGACAATTACCGTGGCAGCCAAGCCAGAGAGAAGGGTGGGCCTCGAAGCTCATACATTAAAGATGCCGCCGGTTTCCTGACAATACCTGCCAAGATTGCGTCATATGTTACCCCAGCGTGGTTGGCGCGGGTAAAGCGTGCGGCGCGTCGCGACGGCGACGGCGACCAGCGTGGCTGGTAGCCGAAGCCTGCCGAAGCGAGGAAAGACGGGTGAGCTTTCTCTCCAAGTAGTATCTTCCGGATAGGCGTTCTCTCTCTCTCTCTCTCTCGGGGCCGCCCGGAATCGGCTCGCCACCATTTGAATTTTGCATTAAACATCAATGCGTATATTCCGCGTGTTTGCCTCCTGCAATTTCACCTTTATTGGATAGAACGCCGCCTGCAGCCGTATTCCGGCGCATTCGGCATCCGGTGATTTCAGTCGCGCGAGCGATCTCCCCGAATTCGTCCGACACTGCTCCATCTCTCGAGCGACTTCATACCCGTTCTCATTATTCCAAGAGGCTAGCATCATACTGCTATGCTGATGACATTGGGTCCTTCTTGTTCTCCGATTTAGTCGCGGAATTGGAGAGTGATACTCTTGATTTACTCCTATGTGGATCTATGCGAAGTTGGAATTTGGTATTCGTATTGTTCGAGAAAAATTCGATTTCGTACATTTGAAACTACGTATATGGAAGTATTTTGCGAGCTTTGCTCGTGTTAGTTTAGGATTCGGGGAAATAATAGATTCAATGATAAATGATCGAATAATAAGTTCGAATAATGAAGCGGATTAAGAAGAAGGATTTGTAGAATTTATTTGTTCCCTACTATTTTATTCGTCTTAACTTTCCACGGAAAACTGAGGCTTCCCTCTTTTATTTCCTCAAGACCCTTTCTTCCCTTTGGAGTTTCGTACAAAGCATACTGCTAAACGTTTTCTACCGTGCGCAAATCCTTCTTCTCGCACTTCCAAGGTACTTCGACACGCTGCTTGACCCTTGGACGACGCCCTCAAAGGACTAGCTGGATTATCGGGTTTCAAGGGCTACTCTTTCTCGATGTAACGCGCCAATAGACCAATATTTCATCAATACTTCTTTTGGAACTGCGAATTTAATAGACTCCTAAATAATGCTCTATAAACGTTTATTATACTTTTAATTATCAACAATACATTTTCGCGTAGTCCTTTTCTATGTAGTCAATTTACTGTTAGTTCGATTACAAGATTGAAACGCAATGACAATGAAGGATGAAAATTACTCCGAACGGTGTAGTATTAATCATAAAACACGAATGATCGAAGGACTTGTAACGTTAGACTCTTAATCATCAGGAAATCTAAATTCACCCAGCTCTTCCAAGAGATTCTTGGAAACGACAGTGAACTACTGTAACAAATCCTAGACTCTAAAGTGGTTGCATTATGCAAGTTGGAAGGTGCATATTGAGGAAGAAGTGGCAAGTCCATTAATGCTATATCGCCGAACGACGTCTTCCCGTTCACATTCGCTATAAATGTTTTACTAGTTATCTCGGTAAAAGCCGTCCTTTCCGGATACCTCTTACCGCTGGGTATCCTCCCTAAATCGCAGCACGCCAACTATCATTAAACCCTCTCGCGAAGATTCCCTGGTCCACTTTCGCAAATCGTGAATCCCACTGTTCTTGGTATTCGCGGCGAGTATGAGCGAGTGTGTGTTCAATAGATCGTCACGTCCGAGAGAGATGAAGAATGCGAGTGCAGTTGGAAGCAACCCATTCTCCGGAATAATGCATTTAGAAAAACTGCTTGCCTCTCATACATATCCAAGGCGCAAAGAAGCATAATCTTTTTTAAAGATACACTCCAATGCATCCCCGAGAGATAATGTTCTATCTCCAGAGAGAAGCCAGTGAGAGAAGAAAGAAGAGGAGAATCGACGTTTCCTTTCGATAGGAAAGGTTCCCAGCCAACTCTAAGAGAAAACTGTAGAACCCAGCGAACGGAAAACTTGGGATTTGTGTACTTCGGACGATGTGCTTCTACTATTGCGTAGACTCTCTCTCTCTCTCTCTGTCTTTCTCAAGATGCAGCGTGTATTATCCGTGAATACGTTTCCCGTTGAAATGAGCGCCCACATCTTTCCTTAACTACTTTGCTCCACTTTGCCATATGCGTGAAAGCTGCGATCGAGACAGGCGCGCCTCACTCTCAGCCGCACTCGCTCTTCGAGGACTCACTCTCTCCGCCAAGGATACTTGTACTTCCACTATGTCTACTGGAATACTGGAATTTTTGCAAGTTTGCCAGGAATCCAGATTTCCTGCTTTTATTGAAAGGTTCGGTAGAAAAATACATTGTTAGATGTTTGTCCGCGTGAAATCCGATTTTATGATTGGACGAATCGAATGGATTCTCTATGTGGAAATTGGAGGAGTTTCCGAAGAAAAACAAGGTGGGCTTTGAGTGCATGCTATACATGGCGAGGTTCCATGTAACTGGAGTTCGCTTGAGTTAATGCGAGTTGAGTGAACGATCCAACTGATAAAAGCACACAGGCTAAGAACTGGCAGTGATCCAGACCGCATTATGACTGCGGGCGATACACGGCTCCACTTTGTATTCGGTCGCATTATGACACCTCGTTAATTGCAGGGAAAACTTGGAGGAACCGAACTAGGGGAATGCATAGCTTGGAAGGAGACTGTTGGCAGTAACTGATTGAAGCACTGAATCACTATGCGTTAGGTCAGCTTCTCTAAGTAACGCCGGAGTAAAGTAACTTTGTCCGTCCTTTTCCAATAATAAACTATACAGAAATGAAACTCGATCGAAAAGTCCTGCTGCAGAGAGCACAGAAATTCTACTACTAGCATACAGTGTAACTGTGCGAAGTGAGAAGGATAAGGTCGAGTGAAAAGAAACATTCTCGGTTATTTTGGAGTAAATGCCATTTCACGTCAAAAAATCATTTTGTGTTTTCAATTTCTATAATTCCTGTCACAAAGTCTAAAAATCATCGTTGATCTTTATCTACGTATTTGTAAGTCACTCAAATTCGACGCTAATTAAATTACTCGCTTGTAAATTATTATATTAACTATAGTGGAGACTTTTGTCATATAATCTTCGCTATTCGCTCAGACAAAAAACGTTGTTACGGAAACATGTTTATTTTTCTATTCAACGCAAACTCCGATATTAAAGACATTTCCCTGTGTTTTTGTGAGACAACATTCTAGATCGTCGATCGCTGTAGCGCGTTTAATGCAGCCAGACGAGAGATGGCAAGTGTAAAAAGTTACGGCGATTTCTCAATTGTGATCTATCGGGCGTTGAGACACGAGAATGCGTGACGATTAGCACGACTGGCGAGTTGCCCAGATTCGCCTAATGCAACCTTAATCCTCGTTCCGTCTCCTTCTTGCACCTGCTGGTGCTACCTTCACTGTTTTCCTTCATTTTCTCATGATATTTCAACAGCTACTTTAGAACCAAATATATCCAACACTCACGCATTTTTCAATTAAACTATATTCCGAATACTTGAAACCCTGGTAAATAATGTAAAATATTTTTTAAAATCACGAATACACGTGTATTGTTTACTGAAATATATTAAAACACTACAAAACGCATTAAAAGATATTATAATCGACATTTAAACGACCATCAATTTCCATCGAACTACTGAATCCAACATTTCCCTATTTAAGTTTGGTTAACATCGATTAGAGTTAAGATAGAACTCGCAAACCGGCACAAAGTTCGCGCTTAGAGTTCATTAGAAGCGTACGGCGCGAGGTAGCGAGTGAATAATTAGAGAAATAGAAGAAAGAAAGCTTGCGTTCGGGCAAACAGGCCGTAAACCGTTGAAAATCGCGGGGCACGAATGCGCGAAAGGGGGATGCCAGGGTGAGTGTGGATGAAGCTTGAGAATTCGCCAGAGCTTATAATCGCTTTTGGTGCGCTGCCAAATTGAACCTCTGTATCTTACTCGAGCCACTCGCTTAATCCAACTAACGGCATAGATTTTCTCATTTGCCGTGAAAAAGAAGGGCCGGAGAAAAGTATTTTTGACCGGGCGTTTGTCACTAATGGGCTTCTGCGTTACGACGCGCTATAACACTAACTGATACACACAACTATAGAGAACTTTTATTTCGAAATGAAATGGATGTTTACGTGAAATGAATAGATAGTATTAAAGAGTAGAAATTGTGAAGATTTGCTATAAAACAATGGAACCAAATGGAATTGCAAAGAGGAATTGCACCAAAAGAAATTAATAGTAATGATTTGCTATAAAAAAAAATGTAATCAAAAGGAATTTAAAAATTTAGTCATGTTATACAATAAGTATTAGCATTAATAAAGTTTGAATATCATTCTCGCTTTTGATACAGCGGTAAGAATGAGCAGTTAGCGACATTGAGTGATGCTAATAAATCCACCATCATTAGTCCGAAACGAGTGCGCGCAGACATTTCACGCAGAATTGTTAATAATGTCGATGGCTAGTCACTATAAATGTATTATGATGCGCGCCATGATACTAACAAGTCCTGCTTATATCAGGAGCGCGCGCGCAACGAAAGTAGCATTCATTCATCGTAATTATTTATCCTGAGAGCAGACTGCGTGAATTATCCTTTCAGCAGGTGTCCAAACACCGCAGCGCTCATGCAGGGAATGCGCGAGAGGCCATAACTGCTCCAGGACAATAGATTAAGCGGATTAAAGAGAATTAATTATACGGAGCCTCGAATTACTCGTTATAAATGCAATGTGTACAGCTACAGGTACATTCGCATATGTCTCTCGAAATAAATAATGTAGAACTCATTCTTATCCTTCATTAATACTCATTTGTTGCACGAGGAATATCTTCTCGTTAGTTGCAAGAAGTATGTGAATTAAAAGAGAGTACTGAAGAGGGTGAAAGTGGAGAAAATATATGTGTCGAGAATTCGAAGTTGCTAGGTGAAAGATAGAGCGAGCTTGAAACAACGTTTTCCTTAAAACGCATGAAATTTAGAAGATCTTTGAGCAGGAACCAACGTCTTTGGTATGCCGTACAAAGAGCAGTACGGAGAATTTCGGAATACGTAACAGTACTAGCAAGCAACACTGAAACTGTCAGAGAGAACGGGACGTAAATGTTTTAGAACAGTGTGACAGAGATTTCTTTTATACTAATATTCAACGGGTTCGGTTATAATGCGCTTGTTATAATCGCGAACGTTAAGTAACAATTAAAACAGAACGAATTCTTGTACAAGCACAATATAATCCTCGGAATATTGTAATCCATCAAGAAGACTGGAACTCTAATACCAGTTCCACTAATTTCCCAGACACACATTTCACAGTAAATAAACTAAAGAAACAAAGAGAAGATCAATATTCCGAAGTAAACATTCGCCAATAGTATTAGCGAAAACCTTTCCATTTTCTCTTTCCGGATCGAGGAAACGTTGACGCAAGACCCATAAAATGCGTTCCCGACAAAACTCGCCGTAACTTTTCCACACAGCAATTGGGGATATCGACAGTAAAACAAATCGATTTCTTTTATACCGCGGCTCCCAACGATGTGTGTTATTGACTAGCGGTGGCTGGAGCCAAACACAGGCGGACGCAAGCACATACAAGCTGATTGAATACAGGAAACAGGCCAAAATGATCCGAAGTTCGCGTGTAATGAGAAAGATCGAGTGCACGAGTGCACATCGCGCACGCGCACTGAATTATTCCAATCGGCATCCGGTTACATGCACGCGAATTGGTAAGGTACGTGTACGTCTGACGAAATACAACCAAGAAATAAGTAGGACGCTGCTTGTAAAGTCGTTTGGCCCAACTATAATGTCCTCGATAATGATGCGACGACGATGCTACTCTCACAGACCGAAGGGATATTTAATACTAATTATTTGCTGGCCATTATTAACCCGGCAGCCCCTTTGCACGTCGCTCTATCCTTCCTGTAATGTGCTCGATGTTCCATGAGAGTCCCACGAAAGCACTCTCGCATATCATTATCCACGATCTCACGTGATAATATTATTATCGCAAATGATGCAGGCCACAATGATACGGGGAATGTCGAGCCATCCCTTTGAAGTCATATTGAATTCACCGATTAATCGAGTCTCAAAACTTGCCCGGTAATTAACAGCTCGGTCAACACTTCGGCATTGCTTGTGATATATCAGTGTGGATGCTCGGCTTAATTTCATTCTCGCACACCGCATTGTTTTAAAGAGAAAAAGAATTTAAAAGAAAAATGTAAGGACTTGGAATAACATATTTGTAGGAGTGCATGTGAAATATTATTGAGTATATGGAAAGTCTGGAATGGAAGCGGAAGCGAATAATCGAAGAATGATAGTACAATGTAAGGAGATCGATTGAGACGATGTACATGGATGGCAACCTTAGCGATGGGTGGATATTTTTCGGTGAATACATGGCGTAGCTGTGGCATTTGTATGTGTGTGATATAAGGTCTCGGATTTCGGGCGACAAAGGGCAGTCAGTGAGAGTCAGTCAGAGTCGGAGAAAGAAAAAGAGAGCAGTGTTAGAGAATAACAGAAACAGAGTGAGAGCAAGAATAGTGGTTGTGTCTGCAAAGAGACGAAACCCTGTTGAAGAGTGTTTCTGACCCACAAATAAAATCAATCCCATACATTAAGAAGGTTGGTGCTGTCATTTTGTGGGATGTAAGAGGGGAATATGTGAGCTCTGACACAAAATTCTGGGGCCTTTTCAAACCACAATAAAACCAATTTTTGAGTAGGAAAATTCAATTTGTAATAAAGTGCTATGTCACACCTCCTTTTATAAGTTACTCTTATTTCTAGAAACTCTATCTCGTTATTTGTACAAATGAAACCATTTCCCTTTCACTCTTTGCTCAAATTCTCTTGAACCTGACAGACGAGGCTTTTGAAACTTAGCCTGATTGCTCGTAAATGTCTCATTTATCACATGTAAGGTAACTTAAGATTATCGAATATAAAGGCTGCGTAAGATTATCGAATGTAAGATCTCCAATGTTCGAGATCGTTCACTTTGTTTTTTCTTGGGGGAACCCTAATTTATTGCCACAACACACAGCTGCACGCTAGCTTTCTAAGAAAGCCACCCAACCCCCCTGACGCTGATGTGTATGTGGTTTGAAAAGGAGGCGCGTGGCGAGGGCTTCCAACGAGAGATAAGAAAATTAAGAAGCAGTTGCTCTTGACCATCGCAAGCGGAGGATATCGAATAAAGTTAGATTTACCGACCAATCCCCATCCTTACACATATGAAGGTTTTTTATTCACATGTAACCATTGTATCACGTATTTTTAAACCGTAAACGGTAACCTCTGTTCTTGTCGTCATAAGAGCGCAGGTATAAGAATGAAACTAGTATACAGACAAATAAATTGAAATTTTGAAGAACGTTAGAGTGACTGGTAATTACTATTCTGTACAAATTTCAGTCCGACTATTTTCATTTTTGTCACCAACCTCTTTAATTTGCATGAAAGTTGACTATGTTTTACGTCTTCCCTATTAACTGACAATTCAGTTAATATTCTACAGCGATGTGCGTTCCAATTTGAAATACTTTGCCATAAAACGAGCCCATCACGCGAACGGCTGAGCACAGTGTAGACGGGAAAAAAAGGTGTCTGTAAACGGAAAGGAAAAAATGTTCAGGCACGAAGACCGAAATCACTAGGCGCGAGATACGTCACACATTTTCCCACTCTCTGCTGGCGGGTAAAAGACTCTCTCCACGGATTTCCCGTGGCTGGGAAAGCGCGTCGAGGCGAAGCAAGCAGTGCGCGCTGAAGCAAGGCAAGGAACGAGGGAACAAAGCTTTGAGAAGAAGGCACGTTGTCAGCGGAAACGGGGTACTTTTGACATTTCGCTCCCATTTCTACGAACACTTTTCGCACTCCCGTCCTTGCCGCGCACACGCTAAACGCGTGCGCCTGAGAGAGAGAAAGAAACGCGCCATGGACAAGATTCATCATACTAACTATCGTGTTGTTACCCTTCGCACCAGTGGAAAAAGAGTTCCTTTCGGGGAGTAACTTTTTGTGCGAGTTTCCTACTTCTGCTTTCTACTCGCCCCAAAAAAGTCACTCGTGATTGAGATGATAAAGTGCAAAAAGGCGTGGTAAAGTCCTACAGACTGTTCTTCATCTTGAAGAAAAGAGAAACTCGACTCTACTCGTTTGTACAAATTGTACTCGTTGAATTGTACAAAAAATATTAATAATGAACTTATTCGAAAACTCTTGACAATTACAATCAGTCTTCAAGTCCGCATTAAATCGAAACATGAACTCAATCATTAATTTAAATTAATAATCTCCCAAAATTATAAGAATTCTGTAAGCGAAAATCTTGCCAAATATTAAATGGCTAGCATTATTATTTATCAAAACGAAGCAAATCACAATCCTTATCCCAGACGGTCTTTCATTCCAGAAAAAAGGAAGCAGACAATTCTTTTAATGATGCGCCCAGACTGAAATGAACAGAAGAGGTATGGAGGAGCTCGATGCATAAGATCGGGATGAATTTAAGCCGACGAAAGTGATGCCGAGCGGTATAAGAATGCGTGTGGCATGGATTAACTAACGAACATCCGAAGCACTCTCGCTCCCTGCCCGACTGGCGCTTTATTCGAGCCACTTTTCACCGAGACGTACTACGGAAGCTGAGTGCTGCGCACGCGGGTGTACACACATCGCACGGCACATTTAAATCACGCCCACCGTGTATTCTTGTCAGTACTCCGCTATGAGGAGATACAACTGCTGCCAAGAGCAGCGCGGGGCGAGCAGGGTCGCCATATGAATCATCTAAGATCAAAATACGCCAAGTCCGTGCGACCAGACTGCGGACAAACGCTGAACAATCGCGCTGCTGCTTTGCCCCTTCAACGTAAACTGCGAGGGTAATTCCTCTTGGGAATAAATTTTGACGGTACTTTGTATACATAATAATAAAGCCAGAAGGATAGAATTAGGGGAGAATGAATGAATGGAATAAATAAGGAAATAATAATGAAATTATTACTGGGATTATAATGGAACAGTGGTTAAAGATTCGTTTATGTATTCGAGGTAAACAAACTTAGAAGAATTATAAAATTACAGTAATCCTTCCAGTGAAATTATTGGAACTCTAACGAATTTATAGTCGACGAAACCCTGAAATACCATGGCACAATCAGCATCATGAAGCTAAAGCAGTGAGGAGTTCCAAATTAGTTAAACACAAGTGGACCAATCGACGAGAATAGAACAGGCATCTTTCCTTAAATACGAGTCATTGGTAACAATAGCTTTCCTTCAGTGAAATCTCGCAAGAGCACCAAGATGTCTAAAATCTGGGCGTTCTCCAACTGAACAGCCAAATATATCGGATCCCAAGTGGACTATCGAAACAAGCATCGCAGGTGGTGGGTGAAGAGAAACGTAAGATGAACGTCGAGATATTGTTCATAACGACGTTAATGTTTGACGAATGTTAGCTTCGGTCACACACGGCAGAGTCGACCGTGGACACGCGTTACTCGAGCTGTCTGAATTTAGCGCGCGCTCCACATGAGTCACACGCGCCCATCACATTCCAACTTTACGAATGAACAGAGAGAGAGAGGATGCGTAAGAGGGAAAGAGAACGATAGCCACACGCTACAAATAAGTGTCGAGAACACTTTGATCTGTTGTCAGTGGTTAAAGGGAGCTGTATTCTTCTCTTAATTGAACATCTCAGTAACGCTTCACTGGATAGACACTTGAGCAGACAGCGGGACGTGTGGAACAAAGTGGCATCCGGCTGACTGACATTTAACGCTTTGACACATTAAGTCTTAATTGGAACTTTACTAAAAGCCATCGGCATTCTACTGTAAATCATGTTTAATGAAATAGAATGAACGCCCCGTGAAACTGACATTCGGCAGGAATTTCACTAAATATAGTATTGATAAATTTATGTATGATAATGACTAATGTTAATAATCTATCGCGATGAATAAATTGGCAGTAATACTTGACACTTTCATTAAAAGTAAAACCCTTTAATTATCGATGAATTCCCACACCTGAAATACATTTCTGTATCGAAAAATGGATCAAAGCGTGAAAGCACTTTCGAATGATAAACTATTAAAACGCGGTGACCTTTCAGGCTATTAACTACTATCAAGGGAGTATCAAAGACGATGTAGTCCAATGGAATTTGGAGATATCAGGAGATGCGAAATTCGGACAAGCGCTGAATTCCATCAGATCCGGCAAAGTGCGCTGGTTCGTAGGAGCCCTCTATGAATATTTATAAGCTGGTTTAAGCACAAACCAGCATAAACAGATGTTAATTAGGTATGCGTTGGAGGTAGCCAGTGGGTGTCAGTATCCAGCAAATATTATATTAGTGGCTGTACACAGAAAACACCGGGGAAACACGAGCCGCCGAGCGATCCAACCCAGCACAGTGTATCACAGGAAACGCAGGCGTGCGCGTGCGCGCACCACACACGAATTAGTTGACACAACATAATTGTAATCTACATATTTCCCGGCCAGGCTCTCCTTAAACAAGATAAACTGGCGCTTCGATTAAGCTTCAGCCCCTACGAATTCCCCGCTGGCACTGGCGAGAGCCTGGAATAATAATGCTCGATCGCAGGAGTTGTCCGAGCAATACACCGCATATTCGTATGCGAATTGATTTTATTAATAATTAACACTTTTATCACACTGGATTCTCTCAGTGAAATTTTCATGTAAATCATAAAATTTGGTTTATATCGTTGTAGTGATAAACTGGTTGTTTGTGGAAATTGAAGGGAAAGAGATGCTAATGTTAGTACGCCCTCTATGAAATTGTTTATAGCTTATACCTTGCCAGGGTAATCACAAGATGGTTGTCGTGCGACATTGACCAAGTAAAAAATAGGTAAAAGGCAAAGGTGAGCGAAAAAACAGAAGGAAGCCTTGACACGAAACTAATTAGAATAAAGAAATACGATATGGAAATGAAGAAATTATAGGAAATTATACGAATTATGTAGGTGTGGCAATAGAAAGGCACAGTGTCTCAGCTAGTATGAGATTATTGCGTGATCCACGCCTTGCCAAGATCGTCACGGATAACGAGTGTTGCGTGGCGCAAAGCCACCCCGTCGCACTGTACGGTCGCACGAAGCGGTGAGAATTTGTCAATTTCACGGAGCGAAAATTCGCGTTGTAGGTGGGCGTGCGCGCTAAAAGATTGGAGATCGCGATCAGCCCAGCCCTGCAGAATTTGCCCGGGAAATGGGGTTATGCAGCTTTAATTTTGCACCGCTACTCGTATTAAATTCCGCTGTTATTCATTTTTGCCCGAATAAGCCGCCCGCTGAATAATGGAGTACCCTGGTCCTTACGCCGATTGAAGTTAAATTGAAAAAGCGGACCCAATTGCTCACCGCCAGCCTAAATACCGTTGTGCCCGGAACTAGCATCGAGCCTGGCTTAATTGAAGTTTAAGAATTCAATCTGATTGGAAGATAAAACAATACGCGATATGACTGATATGGACTACAGTTTACTGTACTAAAGGTACTACAATAAACTAACTTCAGAGACTGAAATATCGGTTTAGTAATCACACAGTACTCCAAATCAATTAACTCACAAAAAAACTAACACGCAAATTAGCTTTTAATTTACAGATGTATCTTTTGAAAACTGATCACGAATTAAAATTACAAAAATAACAATTCAGTGTAGCAGTCGACAAATTGTCAAAGTTTTAATTAAATTTCTGCTTTTATACCTAACTACAATACCGTCTGTGCATTGGACATACATACATGCGAGTCGTTGGAGCGACGAGAGTCGAACACGATCTGATCAAGTGGCAAAGAGGGTAGCTGGGCGAATTTCCGAATTTCCGAAGGAAAGCCCGCAACTAGCAGTGCTAGCGGTGGCCTAGAACAATGACGGTATAACAGGGGTCGGAAGGGAACGCCTCGGTGAATTGCATTCGCCGGATAATACGAGCCGAACGCTGAGAACAAACAGCGTCCCGACGCAGCAGTGGTCAGGAGCGACAAACACACGTCACGCCGAGCGGAATACTACTGCCGCCCGCCGGAAAAACAAGACAACACTGATGTGGGAAAATTAAAAGGGTGTAAGAGGGGGTTGGTACAGTCGAGGCAAGACCGAGGTACCATGAAAAAGAGAAAAGGGATACCAAGAATGACGGTCGCCACGAAAAAACCCACTACTGGTTTACTGAAATTCTTCTTTACCTGAATCTACTAAATGAAATAGAATTAGTGATTCTATTCTTTGTGTAAAATTAATAGTATGAAGAAATTTAGTTATCTTTCGGTAGAAATGTCTGTGACAGTAAATGTATAAGCAGCGAATTGTATTGCGAATTATTGAAACACATTGTTAATTAAAAGTCAAGTATAATCGATTTGTGACCATCGTTTAAAAGTTAGCATTTCAACGTTTTAAAAAAGACGAAGATTTACAATGCTAAGAAAAGTAACCGAGATATACATTATACTAATAAACCGTTTCCTATAACACAACGAATACCAACGGTGTTGGGTTAATAAATCAGGATGTCTACGTGGAAGAAGAATTATACCCAGTCTTTAAAACTGACTATTCTCATTCTCAACCTTTCTAAAAAGATGTATCTGTCACTCGAAAGGACAGGAACTGTATCAACAAACGCAGAACTCAAAACTCTCAATGATCTCGGGGAAGCCGAGCGCGATCCCACGAGAAACAACAAACAGAGTTTCAAAAAAGAACACAGATGGGAACACAAGACTCATCGAGCTCGCGCCACTGAACCAACACAAACAAATGGTACACGCGCCATCTGGGAGAGAAAAGGAAAAAAAGGGGGGTAGAAGAGTCCGGCAGTGTGCGAATCAAGTCGAAAGGATAGTCGAATAGAAAGGGATAGGCAGGAACAAGGAGATGTGCGTCCAGAAAAAAGGACCCGTCTCTCCCACGGGAAGGTGGTCGGAACTATTTGTATGCGTGCTGAATATGCATTCGAGCCCCGGAAGCCCCGAAACGAACGTGTAGCACGCTTACGTTTCCACCTTGTACTTCCATGTACTGTCTGCACGTAGCGCACGCTTGTTCCGCCTACGATTTACAATTCCATTTTGCGCGCCGGAAAGCAGCCACTTCATTGACTCGGCATCCCATGGAAATCTCTCGCCGCAAAGTCTTGCTCTCCGTGTAAAGGCGCCGAGTTTTACGAGCATCCGTCAGACGACGACCACCTTCACAGTTTCCTTGGCTGAAGAAATATTTCCAAGGGAAAACTTGAAGGAAATAAGTAATCGAAAGGAAAGATGGTTCATCGTTTTTGAACTACTACTTGTCGATATTTTATGATACTTGAGTTTCTCGATTATGGATTCATGAAAACTGGTATTTTTCAGTCTTCAGTCTTATTTGCAAACTAAATGCAAATGTGGAAGGGTGAAAATATTAGAATCAAATTGTAATAATTATAGTAATTGTAATATGAATTTACCTAATATGTATCAAGCTTTAATGAGGATTCCCTATTTTCTAATGCTTTTAATAGTTAGCCATTGTAGTCTCTGTAACTGCCGGTCTAATGCTTTCGGTGAATTTAATGAGCCTTCAATGATTATGGTAATAATTTCCCAGTTTGATAAAATGACCGATCGAAATATTGGGGGACCGGATATCTCTATTGTGGAAATACGCGTACCGAGATAAATGTAGATCAGTCATTGTCCATTCTTGCACATTTCGACACTCAAAGCTCTCTAGCACAAATACATTGGCGCGACTATCGGTCCATTCATAAATTAATGTATCGATGTCGGAATATCATGTGCCATGAAAAGCCTGAGCTTTGTAAGTGAATGTTGACGTACCGGCTGCTGCCAGTGTCTCCCTCCTCACCCCCGGGCTCATAGGTCAGTGTCAATTTGCCGACAGAATGCCAATGGTATGTACATTTTCTGATTTCTGTTTATCGCGCATGTCCACGCGGAAATATCTGTTGGCATTCACTGATTACGGTTTAATGCTTCGTTGTAAAGCAGTCGGCCAAATCCGGAATAAATTCGGTAGACCTGTCAATATGAAAAACGCAATGGAATATCGGGAATCCGACTAAAACCATGTTTTCCCTTAATGTAGAATATTCCTTTTGGATGTATGCGTGTGGTGCGTCATTGGTTATAAAAATTGGTTCATTGAATATGGCAGTTACATCAAGCGAGATATTCTAAAACCAAGTAAAAACCTATTAACGCGCTGGTGAAACGATTAAAGCTGTCAGGCGAGAATTAAAATTGGTTATAGTAATTAGGAAAAATTATTGCGTCACTCGACTAAAGTGAGAGTTGTGGTTTTTGCTTTTTTGGCTGTGGCATTTTTGCGGATTTGGTGGCTTGCAGCCAACGATGGTCTATCCGAGGTGTCACGTTGCAAGATAATTACATTTTTTTAAAGCAATAATCGAGCGTCGATCAAGTGCCAATAAATGCTATCGAGAATCAATTTGCGCGCCAGTTTTATTAGATTAACAAGGCGCAGATTAGCGCGTCGATTTTGCTCAAGAATTTTAGCAGCTTATCATGACGGCGAACAATTCGGGGATCATGCTAGCGATTGGATTCAATTTTACATGCGGCCAATATCGATTGGTCCCCTCGCACCCCCGGCACCGACCGATCCATGCAAATTTCGCAAGCCGTCACGCAGAATTCAGAGAAATTAACAACGAATCCATGCAATTTCCAAGATCGCCGTATCATTTCCAACTAATTAATTGCTCTGACTGAGAAATCGCAATTATGAACACGATGTCTAGATTTAAGTAATTCATATTTTACTTTAACTCTAAACATTTTTGTCCAACCTACTAAAACATATATAAAAAAATCTCCACATACTACTTTCCGAATAAATTAGGATTATCCATTTGAAAATCATACGGGACACTCGAAAACGTGGCGAAACCAGCTTAGCCAGGGAGCGCGCATCCACGGCACTATTCAAGGAAGCATACGAGGCGATTCGCGCGCACCGGCACAACAAACCTTCACGCACACAACTCCGAGAGCCGTGGCCACCTAGTGCGCGCGAGCGCGGCGCTAGCTAACTAAAACTAAAATTACCAACAGGCCGAAAGATATTTATGGCGGACGCGGTATCCAAAATTATCGAGAACGGTCTCACACGCGCGCGAGCGCACGCTCTGTACACGGCGAACAACCAATAGCAGGATGCAACCGGTGCGTTGTATGCCAGGTGTATGTTCTCCTATTATATGGGCCACAGGCAGTCGACTTCATACGCGCGCGTAGCTTGTGTGAGTTTGCATATGCACTCACACAATAGCAGCTGACTGGTGTAAGGAACACGAAGCAACATACATGCAACGCGAGCGGCGCGTGAGCCGATTTGCTTAATCCGCTCCCGCCAGTTCCGCGTGTAGCCGACATTATACAGCCGCCTGTGACTGATGAGCCAACACACACCCACGCACACAGATACACGCGCGTACAATTCGCCCCTCGGGAAAGGGGGAGAATCGTTGGGAATCGGCGGTGCAAAGGAGGCCTCTCGCCGTGAAATTTCCGAATTCGCTACGGAGGCACACGGCTCGGCCACCACCGCCGCTGCCGCCGTTTCGCAATACTGTTAGCATAAATCAGAGCCTGCCTTGTTAACGCGAGATCCAAACCGGACGCCCACGCTCACCGTGGACTATCATTCGCGTATAGGATGTTCGCGCGAGCGTAAATCCACGCGAGGTCTCTATGGATGAGAATGCATGATGACATAAGAGAAGATAGAGGGAGCAAGAGAGAATTTAAGAGAAGAAAGCATATTGAGGATTTGGTTGATTCAAATATGAATGTTATTGGGAGAATGGAAAATATTGATATAACAATTTTCTGCAATAGGATAAATGAAATCCCAAGAGAACGTACCAAGTCAAAAGAATCTTGCTAGCAAGTGTTTTACTATTCACTCATGACTAGAATCAAGTTCCTACGCTCGGCTTTACAAGTTCAAATCTGAAGGAAAGGAATACTTTGACATCTTGCCAAGAGAGTATTTGTCGATGCAAGAAAACGACTATATGGATCTGCACTTTTCCATGAAAGTACATCTTGTAAATGGAAGAGGATTGGAATCAAAAGGGGTTTTGGTTTTCGCTTGCGCTTGCATGCGAAATATCATTGAGTATATGAAAAATCCTGAATGGAAGCTTCAGCGATACATGAATGTTTTTCGACGTAGCTGTATGTGTGTTATAAGATCCGTATTTCGAGTGATAAAGGGCAGTCAGTGAGAGTCACAGAAAGAGAGAGTCCACCGTAAGAGAATAACAGTAAGAAAAGTGGTTATTTTTGGAAAGAGGTGGAGCCCAATAATAAAGAATGTTTCTTAAATCAATCAGTATAACCCAAAAAATGCATTCCTTATCGTAGAATCCCAATTCGTAAACGAAATCGTGATCCAGCAAAACGTGTGTCTTAATGTTCCTTTCTTTATGTTCAACTAGTTCATTATTGGGCTGATAACTTGTTAAAATCTTCTCTAGTCTCTAAACCTTTATTAGTGAAAAGTTATAAACAGAAACAAATGACGAAAGCTCACACAAATCGATTACTAAATCGTGTGAAAGCTACACATACAAAATAAATATACTTTATATGTAGATTTGTAAGACGATATTGTAAAACAGTAAGGCGAGATTGCCGATACCCAGAATTCCGTCTGACTTATATGTATACTGACTCCTTTGAGGGGGCAAGCCGACGGACCCCTCGTGTCACCGTTCCGGGAAGATCGCGCAGTACCGATCGTCCTTTGTTCGATTACCGCGCCGTATGTGTGAGAGTGTGAGTTGGGTCATCGGACCGGTGAAAAAGTCAATGACATTGAGCAGGTCGAGAATGTGGATCTTGATTGCTAAGACTATTAAATATTAAATAAACTACATAATTCTGACACCCCAATGCTTATGTTACATCCCAAACGCCCCTTACAGAACCTGATAAATCACGTTTGACCCACACGAATAAAATCAATCTCTCAATAGATTTGCTCGAAAGACGAAACTGGGAGATTTGGCAGAGGAATCATGATGGCAAGCGCTTCGAAGGTAGGAGATATCTGTTGCGTGAAAAGTGATGCATGCCGAGCGCGGTTCTTGCGGGCGGACTCCTTGCTCGGGTTACTAATGACGCTTCGCAGCTCGTAATGGGACTGCTCGGACGATGTAGCACGACGTTTAATTGGCTTGTCATCTTTCGACGCGGCTATGCCTGCGTTTGACGTGCTCTCCGTTGATTTAATCGCCCGTTCAATTTGGCAGCCGAGCAAACAGAGCCTCCGCAACTCTGATATGCGATACCTTTCGCCCACCGGTGAAATGCGCGCCACTCGCTTCGCTCTGCAACTTCCATCGCATCACCGGCAGCTGCAACCACGGACTAAGCCAAGTTCTTCCAGCGCTGTTTCCCTAACGCGTCTTTCGCACTCTCTTATGACGCTTTCTCTGTTCTCACATCTGCGATTTGTACTTTTGGTAAATTTTTATCCAAGAAATTGCTTTATTCTGAATTTGAACTATTGAAATATAATTGTTTTAAATCTAGATTCTTTTGTAGGCGGTTTAAATGATTGCTTTCATGAAAAATCGCAGATGTGAGCTGTAGTGATTGATATTGAGATGGGTAATAACTACATTATATTGCGACCACAATCAGTAAACTCGAATACTGATATTAACAACGAAATTGCTGCTATGGAGGGTCGAGTTATTGAAGGCGAAACATGTTACATATTAACGTCTCATGCGTGAAATTAATCAGGCACCGACGAATATTAATTAAATGATTGGGCATTCGATCGTTAGTTAGCGCAACGTGATTACCAAACGTTATTACCTCAAACCCTGAACTATTAGACCGCATTATCCAAATCACAATTCCAATCGATCGTTTTGCAAAATGTTACTTAAAAAGCATTTTGCCTAACAGAATCTAGCCGATGGGCTATTGTGCCAGCCACTTACACAATTTTGCATCAATGAGCATCGAAGCGACGATTTGGCACCTCTGCTGTTTTCTATTTTAAGAGAAACTCGTACCGATTTGACTACACCGCTCGGATATTTTGGGATCGATGCAAAGCTTGTCTCCGAGACAATGACGACTACTTCCACGAAGACTTCTGTGGGAATGATACTTGAAAATCTTGTTTACGAACTGTGATATGAATATCCAATGAGAGATGCTCATATGAAAATGTTACATTGTTACATCAAATAGAAGCCGCAAACATTTTGCATTTTAAAAACACCAGACTGCTTTACGAACACTGTAATAGGAAAAGTTTTCTCCATTGGAATATAAAATATGAAATGTTCCGCCACAAATAACAATGTTAATCAGTTTTATCCGCAACTTTTGGATAAAATTGACGGAATTAACAACCTTCGCTGGAAGTACGCGCGAGCAGCGCGTTTCCAAGCTCGGAGGGAGAGTGGAAAAATAACAGAGTGTATTCGCGAGAACTATGAAACAATTGGATCCACAGATTAAAATCGAAAGAAAAATAGTCCGACGAATAGTGAGGGTGTAACAGCGTGCGTGGAAAATTTCCCTTGTTCACCGGGTCCGGCCCGATCGCGGTTTGCCGATTCCTGGGCGCGGAAAATTATGTTTGCATTCGGCAAACAACAACTTTGTCAGTCTGCACGCGCCCGGGTTGAACGAGCGGACAACGATTTTACGGGCGAACAATCTCTACCGCGCCACTGACACGTAGACGAGTTATTGCTGTGTGATTTGTCGCTGCTTTTCACATTCAGTGCCGTTTGCTTTCACCAAACTTAGATTCAAACCGCACCAGGATTCCCTTCGATACACTCTTCGATTTTCCCAATAATAAAAATCAATAAAACAATAATAAAAATAATGAATAGAAATTCAATTACATAGAACTAAAGTGGCTCTTCTTCCGAACCTCCTGACTTTCCAAGCTTGGTATGTGCCGTACGTGTTAACAAAACTCGGTAGAATTCCAAAGCTCCGCTTACGATTCTACTTTATTGGAATTCTTGGGTTCATCCCCTTGGAATTTAGCGGAGTGATGCGCTTCGAAAATCCAAAGTACTCGCGTCGTCCCGTCATAGGGGGTCGATTCGCTCAGAGGCTTCCAGTTAGCACTCACTCGTCGGACAGTGCCAGACAAAAGAGTGGCACTGCGAGAGAAAGAGAGAAAGAGTGCGTTGGGTTAGGTGAGAGGGGCGGCGGCAAAAAATAAGTAGACAGTTCCAGGGAGACATTTAAAAGCAAAGAGGGTGCGAGAGGATGGCAAGCAGAGGTCTTCTCCGCGGAGTGTGAGGAGAGCATCTGCAATTCTCACGTGTCGGGAAAGTTGTCAGGCAACCAGTTGCGCCCATTCTCACTGCTCTTCCGGCGCGTCGAGGGTTGGCAAGGGATGGAAAATGGGAGGGGAGAGGGAGAGAGAGAGAGAGTGGGTGCTAACGGTGGCCTGGTGGGTCAAGGTAAAAGTTTACCGAGGGAAACTCGCCGGTAAAAGGCCGCCACCACCGAGACCAGTGCTGCGCTGTAAGAGCGCGGAGGATGGGAACGAACGCTATGCTAACTTCGTCAGGGAAACTTGCCGGGAAAATGTCCGCGGCTTTTCTTACCGCCCGGAATATGTAGCTCTCGCGCGAAATCTCTTCACTCTTCGCGCCCGCTCCGACAACGAGATGAACTACTCTTACCCCGCGCTCGCTTACCACGCAGACTCTCTCTTGTCGGGGAAGACAGAGAGAGAGAGAGCGAGGGAGAGATGAAGATCTGGCCGGGAGAGATGAAGATCCTCTCGAGTGGATGGCCGGGAGAATTCCCAGCTTTAAGTGGAGCCGGGAAATAAAGCCTGTTCTTTGCGCCTCCAGTTGCGGTTTTTTCCACCGCCACTATCACCACCCCCGGAACCACTGAACTTCCTATGTTCTCACTGTCTTTCTCTCATTGAAGGGAGTGTAGGAAGTTTGTTAACATAATTCGTCCTCGACTCTACTTCCGCTGTCTATGCGTTTCTCGCTCTAGACTTGCTTTGTAACTCGAGTTGTTTGCGGAAAAGATTTCGGAAAACTGCATTGTTCGACGCTCGAACATCGTGCTTTTTTGGCAAATGGGATTAATAGGATGTTATTTTCATTGGTAATAACTATTATTTGTGTAGAGAAAAAGGAAGCATTGCTATCGGAAGTTTGCCGGTAACAACTGGGATTTAGAGCAACACGGTTCGGAGCGCTCATTAAAGCCATAACGCTCTGATTCGCGTTATAATCCGGAAGCATGGGCAATTCTCCTATCAGTTACAGCGATTGTTATACGATAACTATGCAAGTTTCAACGATTGTCTTGGCGAGTTCGGAAACTACCCTTGTTCGCGGTAGCGAACACCGAGCGCGTAAAACAATGAAGACAATCCAACAAACACCCACCATTCCCAAATCCACTATCACATAAGCAAAGCCAGAGGAATATTCTGATCGGAAATAAGGAAACATGATGCTCTAATTAATACTGCCACACAACAACAATTATAATTCACTTAAGAAAAATAAATATAATTACAACTGATCTAATTTCATCTCCTTTAAATTCTTTATTACTATAACTTGAAAGATAGTTAGGAATTTACGCATGCATTTTCTCAGGAAGGAAAAGCCTATCAGCATAAGCGTGACTGGAGCAGCCAGCGATGACCGTGCGCATATGTATACTATATATTTTATTGTTTTAATTCCACGCGAACGTTTTACTGCCGCGATTCGTCTCGCTCCCACTCATTTATTTATATGTATTTTCCTTGTTTCCCGCGTTTTTCCGGGGCGGCGCGGTCCGCGCTGAGGTCGACAGGCTGCTACACCGGAAACTCGTTTCTCCCTGCCGCGTGTTTTTATTTATTTACAGCTGTGTGCGCCCGCGTTTGCATTCACGCACGCAAAGGCAGGAGAGAGCGAGAGAGAGAGTAGCGTTAACCACTGAGAAATCGAATATTTCGCCAAATTTATGTGGTAGCACAGCTTGAAACCGTTGCGTGCGTACCCTCGAAATTATTTTTACATATTTTATATGAATGCAGTATGCATAGCATTAGCTGGCAAAAGTGGCCTCGGGCCAACAGAATTAGATGTAATTTTGGACAACGTATCCTGGCCCTTTCCCTCTGTTAGTTATGTAACTTGTGCAAAACGATTTTACAAACTGCCCGACTGTATAATGTTCGTAAAATGAAGTACTCTGCTATTTGTTCTGCATTTATACACGCTCTTTAACACGCGAATTGATTGAATTTTTATTGTGCAACTGACTATTAATAAGATTGAGTGCAAAAATAGTGTTAACTGGTACAAGACGAATAAAGTTAATCCGAAATAAATGATTCATTTTCGGAACTATAGTTGCATTAAGATACACTGGCCAACTCTCTGTAATGTTTCCCAGCAACTTTTCCACAAACTCTCGTCCTTCTTAGATCCCCTACTACAAAGTTGTGTAATGAATCTCAAATAAGTTTGGTCCACTTTTTCAACAGCCGAATCTGTGCCACTTTCTTTCCAACGTTCCACCAATTTCTCTTTATTTCCAGCGATAAGTAGACTTTCAGGGTACCAAAGGAACCAGTGATTCAGAGAAGAGAGAAAGAGAGAGAAAGGTATATGTCGCGATGAAATTGCTTTAGTTTTAATTTGCCGAGGACAATCGATTTAATTCCCGTGCATTTCGGGTTGGTGCGCGAAATTAAGGCCGAGCTGGCGGTGCAAACGACGCGCGCGCCTATCTTTTTCTAGAGGTCTTTCGACCATCGGGAACGTCAGCCGCTTGAATAATGGTCGCTGAAAATTCATTGAAGACAGCGACAAGGAAGCGAGATGAAGTGGAGCGCGGACGGAGCGCGCAACGAGCTGGCGCAATTAGTTTTTGGGTACGCAAAAGAATGCCGCGGTTACCAATTCGTCGTCGGAGAGTTTAATTTTCCTACGCATAGAACGGCACTGGCTTCCTCTTCCACACACACACACACACACACACACACATGCATTGTCTCTTTCAGTGGCTTGCATGGTGAAGAACGCGTATGTACCAGCACTAAGCTGGAAACGCGCGACCGCAATTTCGCAGGTAGAAAATTACGAAATCGCGTAAAAAGTGCGACAATCCAATCGGTAGTCTTCTCTATTAGTGCTTGACAGTTTGTGACTTACATTGGGAAGGAAATCTACCGCGGATCTTTGGGAATTCTTTCTTACTAGACAGTTTTTCAGAAAGTCAGTTTTTGGGGGAGGAAAATAATTTAAATAAACTGACAACAACTGTAATTGAAATTAAACGGAGTAAGAAAATCTACCGGTGCTAAATCAGTAATTGTAAATGTAATATGGCGAAATTCTCGTAAGAAATCGATACATATGAAGAAGGCACTGTGAATCTTCGTCGGAACTAAAATATCCAGTCACAGGAGCAAGGACGTCAATTAGTCGGACGATGAAGACGTACCAATCCTACAGCGACCGTTGGCATTTCTCCATATACGTGCTCTCCCAATTTGTCTTCTTGATCGGGGCTGCTTGAAATGCCAAGCAAGATTCGATCATTCTTGCGCGAAACTCTCTAAATAAAGCTCGGAAGCATGCCAGAACGGTAATCCTCCCATCAGCGATATACTTGCAAACGCATCCCCTCTTTTCGATTTCAAACATATCCGGATGCGTCGGCAATTAAATCTGGCCGGTGCAAGATCAACTTGTACACACTTTGGCATCCCTACTTACTTCCACCTGTCTTTCTTTCACTAGTGACAGTCAGTTAACCGATGGAAATTATAAAATAACACCGTCTCCGCGAGATATATATCCGCTCAGCACACCTCGGACTCGAACGCTTCTGTCGAGGCGAGTGAATTTCATACAACGAAAATATCTCTTGGTTGGTCCACCGGTGTGCGAGAAGAACCCCCATGGAAGAAGAGAGCCGGCTCTCAAACTTCTCTATAATTTCACTAGGCCCCAACACTCCTTTCTACCACATTCTCCCCCTCTCTTTCTCTCTTGCTCTTCCTTTCGTGGCGATCTTTCAAGTGAAATCCACTTTGGACTCTTTTCTTCGACGCTGGTTGGACAAGCTCACTCTCTCTCTCCCTCTCTTTCCATCGTTCTATCTTTCAGACGAGTCTCACTCTGTTGCGGTGGACTCACTCGCACGTTCCTCCTCTGCCGTGTGAAAGGCCCGTTGCCTACTCAGCTGCGGTCAGTTTCAGACGAAAGGAAGAAGTTGTCCCTTGGAAAGAGTCCTGCCGGAAAGAGCTCCATTTTCGTGGCGACCATGGGTGGGGAGGCTCTGACCGGTTGCAGGGGTGGGTTTGCAACTGCGTGAGAGGAAGGGAGAAAGAGAGAGAGTGAGTTCACCCATCCGCAGACGCTATTCACCCGTAACAAAAGGCAATCACCATGGAAGTGGTGGAACTGGAACCAGCAGTGGTCATAAGTTATCGGAATCACGTCGATATTTTGCTGAGAATTTCGAAGGGAATGAGTTCCTTCCCCACTCTCTCTTACTCTAGGTTTGTCCATGAGCTCTCTCAGAGTCATTCTTTCTTCTCTCTCTCTCGCTCTGTCGCAACTGTATCAAGCGGAGTATCAGCGGCAGCGCACTAGCTGGCCCAGAAACGAAGAGAAATGACTCTCGTATTCCTTATTGAATCCCGAGTGGCTTTATCAAGAATGTTTTCCAATTGCCAATTATTGGCTTACTCAAAAGGCCAGTCGAGTATTACGTTTCTTCAGGCTGAAGAGCCTTGTGCTCTTGCGTCTAACCAGCACATCCTTTTATGGTTCGTGCGCTTCGCTACGGAGTATTCTGCGATACTCTTCTCTCTCTGTACACTGGCTTCAGCTTCGTTGAACCACCAATATTTCCTTGGTAACGCGTTGTACTTAATAACTCAAGGGTCATTCCATATGATGTGAATGACCCGTTCTTCACATTTGTGAATACTTTTAATATTATATTTTGTATGTGGAATTAAGGGAAGTTCATTAGTCATCATTAGTCAGACTGGAATTTGCATAAATTCGTGACAAAACAGTACACATTAAGTTTTATATGAAAAGCTGTAAATTCTCGGAATGTATTTCATTTCTAATTTTATATTTAATTCATGTACGCAGTTAAATTGTTAAATTGGTTTAAAACACAAAGATATCAAAGGGAAAAAGTTACGGCTTAGGGAACTCTTTCAACGATCGGCGCAAATAGGCAAATCGAAGGAGAGAGAAAACAAGGAGGAAGGCGAGGCGATTTCACTCATCAATTAGGGATAACCTCGAGAAGAGTGATTGGAGAACGGGGGAATCGACAGAGAGTGCCGCGAACAATAAGACGATGCAAATGGACCGATTGAAGCGCGCGGCCGCTCTCAAATTACTCGTTTAAATTCCAAATAAGATCGACACTGTCGCCAAGAGGTCGTTCTGTTTCTACTAATAACGAGCAGAGACGAGAAAGAGGGGGCGGATATCTCAAGCCTTCGACATCCAATTTCAACTCACTGATGCTCGATAGATTTCTTAGATACTCGAGAAAGCTAAAACTCGATACCTCTTGTCTCGCGAGACTCATCGCCCGATCGAACGCGCGCGCGCGCGTATACCAGCAGCAGCTCGTTCGACCGAGCAAATAATGAAGCGGCGGCACTCTCAAAGGCCGTCCCCTCCTCTCGATCGAGACTTAAATCAACATCATCAGGCGCGACAGTGGCTCAATGTAATTGCTTAGCTTACGGTTTAATGGTCCACTCGTCACTCGGCCCTCGATAAACGACCCAAAGACGACTTTTCAGCTTGAAGATTCTACTTGCTAAGACAGCTTCCGGCTGCATTCGACTTGACAATGGCACAGGTCGAGTGTAAGAGCGATTGTACTCGATCTTGACACGATATGATCGAATCCTTTGACGAAACACGGAACTAATCAGTCTGTAGATGCATCGATAAGTAGGTACAATCATCTAATGAATACTCTCTACGCTCGTAAAGTTTCTTAAACATTTATCGCGGGAGGAGACATTGAATTTAGTGCGCATTATCTGAACTTCTTAAGTCTGTCGGTGCTAAATAATTTCGCTAAGCTTGTATTGGACTTTAAGCGGGGAATTACGACGGCAAAATTTACGAGTGGCAATCAAAGCTGGAGTAATGTCAGTTCTCATTTCGTTAAGGATAAGAAACTTTAGTGAAAGACGTGTTAAATAGTTTTGCTCCCGGACATCTCTGCACGCTAGTAATAATAAAAGGATGAAGTTCTATTCTTACGTATATACTAATTTGAGAAGAATTAAATAAAAGAATGACAAAGTAGTGTCGAGGAGCTTTCTTTTAATATGATAATTGAAAGAAATATTCTAAGAAAGACTCGACTGATAGACCGAGTTGTGATTACGATAACAATTGCCTACTTCAAAGAAACAATGAGAACACTCGACCGGTGGTTCTAATAAACCGATGCTTATTCGGCTCAATTCGAATTCGCAAGTACAGACGGAACTTGTTCACATCGAAAGCGGTACTTCCCAATTTCTAGTGGGTTAGTTCCTGTAGAACCTTGTTGTGGACGGAATCAAGTCCTCATGAAAATTGAGCGCACTAGTAGCATGCTACTTGAGAGAACTGTAGAAGAATCAGTGATCGAAGAGGGATAATAGAGTCGGACCAATGGCGTCCTATTATTTTCATGGGAAATAACGATACTCTGTAGTTGCGAGCGATGACTTAAGAATATTCTCGTTGAGCTTGAGTGGCGTCGATGTGGTCCCGAGAGGCTGCGCCTTTGGCAGTAAACCAATTGGCCATTACACCGTGAAATATGCCAATGACGTGTCTTTAATATTGATTTCCGCAGTATAAACTCTATGAAGCACCGAGAGCATATTTACAATACATAAAAATGACTAAAAATAGCTAGTAAAATTAACGTTTAAAGTTTTTGTCTTTAATATTAACTTCCTGAGTATAAACTCTTTGAATCTCACCGGCTGCATATTTGCAGTACGTAAAAATGACTCAAAATAGCTAGTAAAATTAATGGTTAAAGCTTTCGAGTAAAGTATACTTCTAAGTGACTCGAACTAACTCTGCTCTCAACATTTACTCTATTAATCTTGACAATTAGTTTCCCCACGTACACATAATCCCCGCGAGTTCGGAGCTGGCGAAATGGTTTGTGAATTTGTCACGCGGCCGGGCCATTCGTCAAGACTATTAGATCGATTATGGCGTGTGAATCGAACCCGCCGCGAAGTATGAAAACGTATCGGTGTGTACGCTGCCCCGAATGCGTGTTCCTGATCGACCGATTTTTCCTTTTTATTGGACCGTTCTGAGCATTTCGGGTGATTTATCTGCCCCGAAAGAATGGATGATAAATGCTTCTGTCGAATGCAAAGCGTTAATTACACAACGATACCTCCATTTCTATTTCTAGCTTTTAAACAAAAATCGCACACCTTGTTATCAGCAAACTTGTCAGCTTTTCCGATGATAGATTTTTGGTAAATTAAAACTGATCAGCAACGGTCCAAAGATACCAAACAAAATTCGTTTTGGCCGTTGCCAATTTTAAACGAATATTTACTGACCAATGTCGAAATACGCGAACCAATTGCCAAATCTAAATCGTAAATCGAAACAGTAAAAAATAGTCAGTAATTTCAACACGCTGCGAAAATCACTCACTACCACCTAGTGAAATCAAGACGATTTCACTATGCGGAAGTTCCCAGCTGCGTCATAAAGTTGCACAAAGTAGCAGCAAATAAAGCAGTGTGATCGCGCGCTAATTCGGGGATAAACGAATCGAGCGGAATGAAGCCGAGGAAGACAGATAATTAGCCGCATCAACGCGGAACGACGGAATAAACCTAGAGCCAAAGGACGAGTGTCTATCTGTCGGGAAATTTATAAAGATAGTAACCGGGGCCAGGTGACGCCCGCCCGGTGCTTTATGACGCACTTTGCGGCAATGAACGATCGTAAAAGCGTCCATTAGCAAGATGTTAAAGTCACGCGATTTATGCGCTACCAACACCTTGTTGCCCTTGTTTATGTACAAGCCAATCCTTCGGAGCTGATTAAATTTAGTTGGAGCAGAGTGTGCCTACCTATCTTGGAGCCAGAGGCCAACATCAGTTAATACGAACACTCACCGTTATCTGTAACATATAGAAAAACGTAACTATTAGTAATACAGAAGATAAAGTCCCCATGAATTATTGTTACGGTTACATAATATCTTTCGAAGCAAATATAATATTTCTAGGACTTCAAAAATAGTATAAACCTTGAACTAAATTAAACATCAAATTTGCACATATGAATTTTTAAATTAAATTTCCACATTCAGAATTTACCAATATTACATTTGCAAATTCTATGGGAGTGGCACTGAGAAATGTAAGGAAATGTGGAATAACTATAGCAGAAATAAATACGAAATAATTTTGAACAGTACAGCGCAATTGTAATTAGACAACAACCTATCTCTGCAAAGCACTCTTGTGCGACTATCCTCGATGGAAACTAGCAAAGAGGAAAGTGAAGCTTCGCCCGCCAAAAAAAGGGAGCGTTAGAAAGAGAGATGGGTTAATGGCGTTCTTCGTTACTCTTGTTTTTCGTCCTTTTTTCTCGTGGCAAGTTCCCTGGTTGCATGTCAGTTGTGTGGAGGTGAGCAGAGAGGAGAGCGGTCGGAGGAAGAAAGATAGAAAGGGGAGTGTCCTCTCGATCGGACTATAGGATGCGAGGCAATTCAATGCCGGAAAATCAATTTCGTGCCTGGCAATTTGCTTCTCGCTGGACGATCCCTGTCGCGATAACGCCCGGCCACTCCCTGATTGTTTTACAACAGGTTAAACAACCGTCTCGGGTAAAAAAGCCCGTCCGGAAAACACCGCTTCTTTAGACCTCGATCGATGCACGGCTCTTTATTACATTTTGCACTTAAATGACTCATCGACTCACTTAAAAACAATGGACTTAAAGAAGGGTGGTAAAAAGTTCGATGAAAAATGTATAAAGCCGAAAATATTCCGCTGAAAATACTGAAAGAACGCTTTTAATTAAAATTCGATTTAATTTTATGATTATATTCTCTGCAAGTACATTCCTTTAAATACTTTCGTTTTCAATATTGCTGTCACTTGTTGCCTATTAGAATTTCATTTAATATCGATCGCGGATTCTATTTGGATGCTATCGTTATAATAAGCGGGGCTCGAAAGTTGATAATAATCCAGCATGTATCATTAATAGTTTGCGGTCGGCGATTTAATGAGGAACAACGTGCACGATAAACTTCACACATTTTCTAGTTAGTCGTTCAAAGTCGACCGAGTGATTTCGCGCTGAATTCTCGTCTCGGTGGTGCGCGCAAACTGAAAGCGATTACTACATGTCAAGCGGTAACACCCGAAATCTGAGAGGAAGGGATAAGCGTTCGATGGCGTCGTTTGTACCAGGAATATCCATGCATTCCTAACAACCGGCCATTCAAGCGCGCCCCGACTAATTGAAACTTAATGTGCTAATGTTTTAAAGCCCATTGCGTATGTTCGCAGGTAGAAGAGAGGGATGGAAGATCTGCTGGGGACTTTTAAACGCCCTGAATAACAGCCGTTTATTCTCCAACGCCGAGATTTCAACCGAGCAATTTGGAGTTTAATAATGATTACTAATAAGGGTCGTTAACCGAACCCTCGATGCTGCATTACGTTTCTTTGCCGCATTAATGAGCATCGATTATTACAATAATTAAAAGTCGCAAGCTGTTATAATTATTATTTCCCTCAGATAATTAATAACGGATTTAAGCTACACTGTTAATCTGTAATGAGTTATCCCCCGTAAATCTCTTAATTACCGAAATACCCATACTTTACTTTATCCCGAAATATCTGTGTTCACCATCTGGTTATTATTTTCTATTTTCGTTTTTTCATTTCGTTTTAAACTAGGATGTTTTGCGGGAAACCTTCGCAATCAAGATTCTCGTATCGATATCTCGCGAGCTTTTCCTACCACTCCGAAAGCCATCTTCTGTGCGAGAGATCCTCTGGCCATCTTTTTGGCGCGGGCGCTCTAACCTTTTTCTCCAAAAAATCTCAAACTAATGGTAGCAAAGGTGATGAAGGGTGTACGATAAATCGTTAGGACGAGTAACCTACTTTTATTCGTCGAGCAATTTGCGATCGGTAACGGGAGCAATTTAAAAGAGCGCGGGAGCTTGATATCCGTCCAACACGATGTTCAGGCAAATGGAAGCGAGCCGGATCAGGCGAGCAACTCGCCACAGCGGAACACCACTTAAAAGTGTGCCCCTAATGAAGTTTAATATTCACGCGGCGACGCCACCGGTGGCAACTTTTTCCATAAATATGAGACGAAGTAACACAGTCATCTTCACAGGATTCCCGAAGCATCGAGTCCGAGGCTGAGCGAGCAGAGAGATATCGCGACGACCTAAAAATCTCTGCCAGAGAGAGAGCAGTCCCTCCAGCGAAGTGTATCCTTAAATTCTCACTGATAAATTCTTCCAGTCGGCTAGCCATAAATCATTCATGCAAGCCGCACGATGCGCCAGCAGCACACCTGTCTCCTTCGTCCAGTGGAATGCTTGGACGAAAGCTTCCCTTTCGCCTCCCTTTATCTCTTCCCCAATCCCCCAGCAACTTCCGGAAACTCGCCTGTTCGAGAATACGCTGACGCCCGATACTGAGTCCATTTCGGATTCCAACTAAATGCACGCAGTGTCCCTTCTGGATCCACTGTTTCTTGAGTAATCCACATTAAGGTCACTAGTGAAAATATAGCACATAGAATTACCTCATCGATAGAAACCTAATTATTCCAAAGGGAAATCTCCAATATTTCGGTGTAATTTTTCTTTAATTTATAATTAATAGAATTGATTCCAACTTTTCCAAAAAACAAAAAAACAATTCGACTCACTGTATAATAAAATTAAATTTCAAGAAACTCCATCGCACAAAGTTGCAAATATTTCCTCCAAATTCCATGAGAAGACAACGAAAGGGAGACTCGCATGCCAGAGACAGGTAGATATTCAGGCGATAATTCGCCGACCGAATCGCTGAATATTTCCCAATGGCTCTTTTATAATTGATCGATTCGCTTGCAGCGAGTGCTGCTGTCGGGGAGGCCTCGATGCAAATTCGATAGTGCACTATCGTGTATCGCGATGGCAGAGACAAAAGGAGAGTGGGCCGGGCGAGTGACGCGGAAACTAACGAGTGAGTTAGAGAAAGAGAGATTCGATTACGACAGCAATTGTTCTGGCACAGGCCATGTAATTAAGGGCTTGTAACACGCTGTTAATAACAGACCGCAATGATACCCGATTCGCCGGCTTCTCTGGCGAGCCACTGTTGCCTGAAATCTATAAGCTTCGTTGATACTATCCACCACCAACGTTCTGCTTTCTCTATTTCCCTATTGCTGTCGCTGTCTCTCTTTCTCTCCCTCACACTCCCTCAAATTTCCCTATACTATATTGCTGCAACGTAGCGTGACAGCATCGGTCGCTGTTTTAGCAACCTGACACGGATTGTATTTAGTACTGCTATGCCATGTCGGTGGTATTATTATGCTCGCACGATTAATTCTGAATTTAACTGATGAAACTGCTAGGATTTCGCGTGTAACAAGAATACTGGCACGCGTCTATGCGCTCTGATGGGAAGGGAAGCCGTATTCCCTTCAAACTAAATTCGAACTAGGAGGAAAGCAAAAATATTGAACATTGGAAACTCGATCTGGAAAATTGATTTCAGATGAGACAGAGTGATTTAGAATGGAAGAGTGGAAAGAGAAGAAAACAGAATTTATAAAGGAAGTCGAATAGAATGATTCTACTCCATATTCTACTGAAATCCACTCCACTTTCTTGGAGGAAAGTAACTCCATTAGAGTGGTCACAATAGGGAACATAAAATAAAAGAGAACTCCATGGTTAGTCAACAGGGGGGGTTGTACCTTTAATTCCCAGAAGGGATCCGTTTCATCAGGAGTGAATTGGCCAGTGAAAGGCTTGTTAAGAGGAAACACGAGACGATCGAACAATTCCAACATCATAAATGCTACATTGTTCGAATGATTCGAGATGTGGAAGAATGATCGGTGCACTTAGATCCCACGAATTCCTGCGGATCAACAGACTGCGAGGCTGGCAGGAGGCCACCTAGAGTTAATTCGTCCCGGCGCCGAATTAATTCACCCGCACACGCCCTACCCTCTTTCTCTCACACACTTACGCATCATTCTATAAATATATTGGGTCGTGCGATTTCCTAGAACTTACGCGGCCACCAAGCGTCTGCCTGTATTCATGGTGTGTGTGTGCGTGGTCAGTGTTGCTGACTCGTCGTCGAAACCGAGACAAAGATGTAAAACTATACGGCACAACAACTGTTTTTTGTTGGCCGAAAAATGTCGGTGCTAACTTCATACACATTGCAGCTGCTCGTAAAATAAATGTAACTCGCCAGAAATTCGATTAATAAGATGTAGAGTACAAATATATTGGAATCGTGTCAAGGCTCAAGTCAGTCCAAGAGTGATGCTCTCGGACATCGCTCGCTGTCAGGTTACCTGTGTCAGAGTGGCCAAGTTTGGTGGTTTATGACACCCTGGGTTTTCCCTAAAGGGGAAAAGTGCTTTGCACACGCGTATTCTCATGCCTATTTATGATTTTCCAATAAAGACGTTGTTAAACATCCACCCGTTTCATTCCATTTCTGTGACATCCATATAAGGATTCACTAAGTAACCTATTAAAAATGTAATTAGAAATAAAGAAATAATTAAACATAAAAGCTTTATAATTATTTCGAAACTTAAATCATAACAAGGTTCGCATAGAGTAGGTGCGAAATAGATGGATACAGGCCAAACAAGAAGCAAAACCGTAACACTCGAGGCTTAGGTAGGATCGAGAACGAAAGACGGATACAATGGCGAAGCTGCCAGCGATGCATTTACCCAATGCCCGTGTATATCATTGAATTCTTAATCACCTACTATCTAACCTCGTCCCGTCCACCGCTTAATCCCCGGACGTGCTAACGATTTCGTCTTATACCACTAACGAATCTCCTTATATCCACCAGAGCTGCTGCTGCTCCGCTTCTCTCTACTCTGCTCGTCTCACTGCTCCTCCAGCCAGGCTACTGATGAAACCCTTGGATATTTGCGCCACTGCAAATTTATGTCGCTCGCCACACTTTCCGAACATTTTCAGCGTCCCTTGAGTGACGAGTTCTTGGAATCGTCGCGGTATTACTATCCCGTAAAACGAGGACGCAAATACTAAATTATAATGATTGGGAGAATTTATTAAAACATCGATGTTTTTGATGAACTTAATAATTCATGACTTTATACCGAAATATATAATACATGGAAATCCATGTTATATATCTATGCACGAAGATAGTTCACAAGCTTAAAGGTACCTTTGTACTTCCCAATATTCTCCAATAATCGCTCGAGGACTTTCCATTCAGCATCAGCTATCCACAACTAAGTACTCTCAAAGGAAGCCGAGAAATTCAGGAGGGAAACCACTCATTAGTTCTGCCAAGCAGTACCAATCCACTGGCACTACTCCTGCCACGATCCAACTCCCAAAAAAGGGGGGGAGGTTGCAAGTAAAAAGGGTGGCAGAGAGTCGTGGTGCAATGAGGTGTCAAAGAAAAAAGTTGGAAGGCCCAAAGACATCGGCGGCTGATGCAGAGGGATGCCTGTAATTACTCTGGAGGCCCTGAGGGGGTTCTCCGACGTGTATGACGAGAATAATGGTGGTGGCGCTGCTGCTACCTCCGCAAGCCTTCTTCCTTCTGTATAAATTTCGAGTGGCGCGCGCCGCCTCCTGATGGCGGATGGCGGCGGTAAAACCGCGTATTAAAATTCCGGATGCCGAGTGAAATAGTGACCCGCAGCAGCACAAAGGTAGCCGCGCGCGATGCTGCTACTGTTGGTTTAACTAAAAGAGGTGAAAAGGAAAGGTATAGGTTGGCGGGCTCCGAGGGTGGATCAACCGGGAGAGAGAGAAAGAGAGGAAGAGAGAGACAGGGTGGAGATGGGGTGGAGCGAAATGGAGGAGGGGGTTGAAGCTGGTGAGAGATGCACAGCGTTGGTACTGCCAGCTCGTGGCCCGGGGGATTAATCACAGGGCATTATGGCGGTACCGGCTCAAAAGCGACCAAGGAACGAGCGCCGCTGAATCATAACTCAGCCACCTCCTCAATCTCCAACCCTATCTCCTAGGACTCGCATTAATAAGGCCGTAATCGCTGTATAATTCTAAAGTATACGCAACGCCGCCACTCAGCAGCGCTACGACGCTCCAACTTCCGCGCCACCTTTCGCCGCATAACCAAATCCAATGCGCGAACGTTTAAGGGAGAATGGTGTTCGTTGAATAGATGGGCGAAAATTGACGAAGAGTGAGGGAGAAATGGGTTTGTTGGGAGAATAGAAAAATTGTTTGTAAAATTATAAAATGATAATTGAGTGGCATGTGGTATTTAAGAAGTACTTGTTTGTAAACTAGTTTGGTAATATTTTCACTCGCGATTGTAATTACTGTATTATTGAGTATTCTTACTATTTCTAGTAAGAGTATTCTGTCAGGCAGTGTTCGGACTATTTGCCAAGAGTAGAACATCGAATTGAAGTGAACTTGTGGTTACTATTCGTAGGATAATGGTCTTAATCCTCAAAGCTCGCGGCAATAATACCTTCCCACATTCCTTCGCTTTTCCATTTACACTTCGAAACACACGCGTACAATTGAAGATGGTTCGTCAGAAGGCGGAAGATCGTCAGGAGGAACAATGGGAGAGGAGAAACGCTTTGCAAGGGAGCACTTTTCGTTAGTGCGAGAGGCCGAGCTCACTCGGAGAAGGGAAGCTTTTAAGAGTATGCCTGATGCTCGACTGCAATGCCAAAATCCTAAGGTATTACCGGCATACCTTCTCCAGTGAAGCGGGACCTCGCTCACCACTCCCTCTATTCCTGCGGGAATTCCGCGGAACGTCTGTTATTCCTGGCGAGTTATTGCCGAGCGATAAATGCACGAACGATGAACCTGCTCTCTCCTCTCTCTATGGTATAATGCTTTAACGAACCAGCCATAACCCGGCGAAGCACCCACCAGATATTTCCAACTTTTTTGCATCATTTATCCCGGATGTTTCGAGGAACAAACTTTTTCTCTGGCAGCTACGTCTCTCGCCTCGGCAACGGCGACAATCGAACCACGCAATTAACGAAAAACATTTTGCATCAACTAGTTGCATGGTAATTGAATCTGCATATTTCGATAGAGAATTAATATATCCAACATACGAATATCACATTTCGAATAAAGTTTCGTGTAAGACTATGTTAGACTTGGATTCAAAGTGCAAAGGGTAAAATAGATGTGCACAGGTTGAGAGAGTAAGCAGATAATAGAGAAGAGAGTTTCCAGGATGAATTACAGCACGCGACAATTACCAGTCGGAAAATTATGCCTCCTACGTTAATGAGAGAATGCGAGAGTAAGAGACGGAGAAACTGGCCCGTCTAATAAACTCGAGACGAATTAATCGCGAGAGAGCGAGGAAGATGATCAAATGCAGGTTCAATTCGATAAGATCAAGGATACTACTAGTTGACATGCGTGCCCTCAAAAGCGAGACACGGGATACTCGCCGGAATAGCCGAAGTTGAATAATAACTCAATCTCGTCAATCCCTACCCCTTTCGTCCCTTTGGCTCGTTCTCCCTTTATTGCGCACTGTTCTCCTTTCGCCCAGGTTGGCAAACTACCGAGCTGCAGGGCGATTTCGACCCGGCAACTCTACAATGCCCGGCTACCCCCGTGTGTCGCCAACTGCTGTGCGAATTCCGAAATGCGAAACGTATACACAATGCCAAACTGAATTCCGAATGTATGTATGTATAAGTTCGAATGCCACGGACGAAACTCCGTCGGACGAGGATCGTTTAATCGAGAGTTCAACTACACTGAGTTCGGCCGAGTTTATTGGAGTCGTTTGTGGGTGGGGCTCTCTCTTTGCGTTGCTTTAATCTAGCAAAAAACATGATTATTTTTCGCGATTTCAATTGAGGATTTTGTTAGTGTGGAAAGAATCATTTATGGAATAGAATTTTAGCACGAGTAAGGAATTTTTCATTGTTAATTAATCTGTCTTGGAGGTAAACGAATGTAGAAGTAATCATTAATGTGAAAATAGTATCAAAATAATTTGAGAACAGAGACAAAAGTTGGAATTTCTCTCAAGATATCTAGTAAAAAAATTCGGATTGTTTTAAGTTCACGTAAATAAGGTCTTTTTTTATGAACGAGTGTTGTTTAGTGTTTCGGATAAAGCCTTGTCAACGCGTTTCTAGGACAAAACAACGCAGCTAGCTGGTCTGCGGTTAAGTCACGAAAGCTTACTAAAGATTAAGATCCTTCTCCCTCTGCCATTTTCACGGTGAGAGGGTGAAACTGCCAGATCAGGACACGCTGTGCTTTTCGCTGCGTCAGACTGTTGACCTTGGTTCAACTTTCCTCCCAGACAATGTATTTACTAATAGCTAAGGCGGACGATCGATACACAGCCAATGTTTACTCGGTGCTGCTATTGACGTACATTTATTCCCGAGTTTGCGAAACAATTTCTAACGGATTACGTCGTTCGCAAATATACCGTTAAAAGGAATGATACTGCATATCATGGTAAGGAATATAAATTACAGGCAAAAGAAGCTCTTAATTTATAGCCTTAAAAATTACAATAAATAACACTTAAATGGCAACAAACAACTAATTTCGCAGTGTTAAAAACTCTGCGAAAGGTTGCTTTCCAACATTGCCAGGAAAACTTGAATCTCTCTGCAAAGATTTGATCAAGAATTCGTTAATTTCTATGTGTAACTTTGCCCACTTGAACTCGCTATTTCCAAATGTTAAATAAAATAATAGAGCTACGACCAGAATCTATCGCAATTTTGAACGTTAAAGTGTTAAAACCAAAATTCTATTGGACGCAGGTAGGAGCGCGCTCCTGGAATTTTTATGTTCTATTAAGGGGGTAGTTAACAACGTTTCCAAAGCATATACGTGGCCGGCAGAAGTGTGCAACAGCTGGTTATGTAGCAATCCAAGAGATGATTGAATTATCGACACGCGGCCAAGCGAAATAAAAGCGTGCAAATACGATTAAGTCTAGCCGAACACTGCCACCGCCCTTTTCTCACTTTTTCCCCCGGCGTACATTTTCCCCCGTTAAATCCCTAGCGGTGATTATCCTAGATGGAACGTTGGACGTGGTTGAAATACGCACACGACGGAAATGTGTCGCGAGTTTCTACGCGTCGACGTTCAAGCCGACGAAATCCCGATAGGATCAAAAATATCGAAATACGCCATGGTGTGAAATCACTAGCAATGGTAACTTCCACTGCCAAAACATACGTATTTGGGAGAAAGGAATGAAATAAGTATATGCTAAAAATTACTAGTTCGTCGAACATCGTTTTGATAAATACCAAAACTCTTAGAATCGCAAGTTGGTTTGAGTCGATATCTGCATTCCCGAGGAGGATATCCGGGGAAGCAACAGTGGAAGCAACGAGTTGGTGGTCGAACGGGAGAGGGTGAAGACGCCTGCGCGAAGGATAGCTCGGAGAGCAAAGAGCAGAGAGAGCGAGAGAGATAGGAGCGCGTAGGAAGTGCAAGAGGATGGGTTGGGGGTGGTTTCTTCTTATCGGCCGCGGAATATATTGGGTTCCGGTTCGCGTTACGTACGATCGTGAAAGCGTCGTATAGTAGGCGTGTTCGCGTAATTAAGCCGCAAGAGATTTGCATACGATCCGACAGATACACCGTTGCCCGAAGAAGAAACCAGCAGCGAGGCCTTTGCACGAGAGCTACGCTCTGCTCGTTGCAGACGGGCTGTTAAACACCTTTTTGCCAGGAGGTCTTCGCTCCTGCTACTATTACACCACTACCGACTACTACTGCCTCTAGCATCGTCGGTGCTGCTGCTTCGCACCGTAAAAATCGTCGACTTTAATGTGGCTTCGCACCCCCAGCCCTCTAATTAATGCGCTGCCGCCGAGAGCTGAGAGTAACTATCTAACGATAACGACTGTCTCCAGCGAGCACCGGGGCTTTTTCGGCCTGTGTTTACCACCGGAATTGTCCCCTCTGTTAACCCGTTACAGCATCTACCACTATTCCGAACCCCTGCCGCCCCTTCTCTACCATCACCAACCCCCTAAACGATTTTTCTCCGCCGAATGGAGAGTAAATCTGGCGAGGTGCAAGAAAAATTCGATTGAATGTTCTGCGCTTGTAATTCGTTGCCTCTCGAGTTCGCCGAGACTTATTTCCGCCGGAAAGTCTTTAAACACATTTCAGCTTTCGAGAGCTCGAAAACAATGGTAGTGGTGGGGGGTGAAAATAAATTTGCAGTCGGCTGCTCTTCTGTTTACGAGAGCGAGAATAGCGAACACTTCGGAAAAATGTTATACCTCGCGGGAAAAAAGGCGTGCTTGCACTTGATGTTTAATCTTGCAAGGGCGAGCGAACGCGCTCGGGAAAATAACGTTAAAGTAAAGAAAAGCGACTGCGATAGTTCTCGCCGAGTGTAAAGATTCCTTGGGAAATCCCCGTGCACTAAATGCAAGAGCGAAAAAATATGGAGGAGTTTCGTGAAATGAAGTTTATCCTGGGCGCATCAGCGTATCTCCTAGGGAATGGGGGCCATTCGTCACCTTTAATAAAGGGAAGAGGTGGCAGAGCTTGCTGCTAGAGCTGTTGATGCACTCATGCCGGCAGAATTCAGGACGTTCTCGGAATAAACGAAAAAAAGAATCGTCCGAGATATTATATACGCTAATAACACCCGTATATTCGAAAGTGCAAGTATAATAATGACATTCGAATATCTAATAAACTATAAATGTTGGTATTTGACGAATCCTCTTTACAAACGATAATTAAAAATTGAAAATATTCAGTTGTTAATGCAAGCACCGGAACAACTAACATTGGTTTGCTTTTCTAGCATTTCAAAACATAAGAAATCTGAAATGTTTCGTTTTCACAGATTTGATCATTCTATTGTTACAGAAATTGAAAGACATATTGTTAGCAGATATCTTCCAATAGAAGTCATGTTTCATAAATGCACTAGTGAATGACAGAGGTACGAAACAAGTCGTAAGTAAAATTCCCGATTGGCCAACGACATCTGCCGCGTCCATTAGCCGGCGATATCAGGTAATCATTAGTGGTCCGGCACGTAGAATTTACTGGCTCGTTAGTGCAACGCGCTGTACACAGTCACATATGTATACGTGTATAGATACTAGATGGGGAAGCTTTAGGTGCACATGCCAGAGGCATTTACGGAAAGCGGACGTCGCCGGTAGTAGCCAGTTGCCAGGGCTAATAAACTTTCTTAATTTATACTTGTCGATAGCCGGCTGACCGGTTAAACACAACCGGCAAAAAGTCGCCTCGCTTCGATAGAGAAAGGGAGTGCGGCAGAGAGGGAGAGGAAAACAAGAGGCCCACCGATTATTTCCTGCGCACCACTCTCGATTTATTGCCGATAGATTAATGTCGTTCCAACGCATGACCCCTTTAACGACTCACTACTCATCCACGAGTTTCGAACTATTGGCACCAAATCGTATTTTCACCAACGCGTCCTTTCGAAAGCAAGGATTTTTCAATGAAAGTTTTATATGTAATTTGCGATATTAACTATTAAACCAAATATTTGATTCTAGATTAATTTCTGCTTATAAATAGAGAAATCCTCGAAGTACTTTTGTCCGGATTTCATTTTTTTCTCTGTTCTATAACCACTCTAATTTGTAAGTATTGGTAGTTTCGGTGTAAAATCAAAATAGAGTCAAGACGCCGGTCATTCTGAATATTCTTGACTTTTTCCAAGAAAGCGACTTCACTATGCTCGGTATGCCAACCACTGTAGCATCGTAGAAATTCGTACGATCTAGACAAGCCGCGCACCGGAAAGTATCCTACGAATCTCGTGTAGCTTGCCGATTTGGTTGCAACTATTAGGATTCTCGTCGGCGCTGCTGAAATTCCGGGTTACTTTCGAACGAGAGAGTGGTGTTCCACTGACTGTAAGCACGATTACCGTATCGATAATTTACAAACAATATTTACTTTAAATTCCTTCAACTGTTAATAAAATTTCATTCCAATCACGAGAAATGAATTCACATGAACTTGGTGTAACAGCCGCTGCTCTACGCGTAGAGTAGAACAAGACTTGGCGCGACTGAAACAAATTATCCGTGGAAATTCTGTTTGGTTTTGCGGGAAAACTATTTCGGTGGTCGGGTCGGTGTGACTCACGGAAAAGTATTTAGTACTTGCCGAATATATTTAGCATACGAAATATTCGGTCATGGAAACACAGTGTGTGGTGGCAATAGCGATGAGTTCAAGTTAAGACTGAGCATTTTTGACGCGTGCCTCTAATTTCGCGTCGAGAAAAAGCAAATAAGCTCGACGTGACTGGTTCCTCCGTCGCGTTTATTATTCCGTTTCTTTCGTGGCTTGTCATTGCGTCATGGGAATGCAAATATTATCGTGCCACGAAGATTCGAAATATCTTGCAGTGAAGGTGGAACAGCTACTCGACATAGATAAATCGGTAGCACGCATATACCTACGAATGATCGAGAATCGCAACTATCATTCATGAATACTAGAACACTGCTGTTTTACTGAGACCGTAAATATCTGCGCGTATCGTACCATCTGGAATACATTTATTATACGTACTTATTTATAATAAAATATCATTACATAATATTTATAAACTTCCGAATTTTATATGTTGTTAAAGAAATGCATTGCAATTCAAGTTCATCCCCACAGTTTTACAACTATGAATTTGAGTTGAATTGCTTACATTTTCAGCGACAATTTCATTTCACTGTTTAATCATATTGATTAATTATCCTCGGCCAAACTTTCTCAACAATGAGACGACATTCGAAATGTATTATTACACAAAAAGCATTTAATAATTAACTACGAGAGAAATATGCGACTAGTTGACGCGCAACCGCAAAGGGTTGATGCGTGTCAATTACCAAACTTAATTTATCCAGGAGAGAATGTCCTATTTCGCAAGGAATCTCGCTAAGTAACGCCTCCCAATTAAGACAGGCGGACACGTTACAATTGAAAGGTATGTGCGGCTGCTGTAAGCCCCATTAATATGCGGAAACGCTTGAATCCCGGCCAAAACACTCACGTTATAAATAAAGTTTGGGTAATTATACTCTGGTATGCCGATTCGCATTGTATTGTTGGTCAAGCGGCCCTCTGCCGAAAGTGCTATGAACCCCGCTGGCCAAGAATAATATTCCGGGATCCAGTAATAATCTCTACTAACTTCTAGTAATAATCTAATATCAAATGTATGCGTACCAGTGAAATGTAATCTAGTTTGCTACAATTTCAAGGGATTGAGGTAATGCATAATAAACGGGAACTGTCCCTTTGCTCTTTCATTAAAATCTGGAAATTTCTGTTCCTTTATCGAAATGAATCTAGAATATAATTACCCAATAAAATACCCTTTCTCACTCTACTGTAAATAACACGCTTTTGAACTGTGTGTGTTTATGTCTCGATTTATTTTTAGTTCGATAAATGTCTCCGCGGTTGTAAGTGAAACGTTCATAAACCACGCGTTCGAATTATAACAATTGAATATACTGCGAACGAAAAGTATACGAATTTCCATGACACTTTCATATTATAGCGATGCACATCGAGAATATAAAGCCACTCGAAAGGAATCATCGAAATTCCAGGGCCGCTTGGAGTTCGAAACAGTGTTTCAATCCCAGCGAGGATGAAACCGGGGGTAAAAAACCGTGAGAAAAGCAGCGAGAGGGTACTGGAATTCACCGGGATATTGCACCATCGAGCGACGAATCACAATTTCACGATTCGCGTCAGGAAATTGTGCGGCTCGCTTGGAACACTTTGCCAAGCCTCGAAGATAATCGGTCGAATTAAACTCTTGCGGATTCTACTTCGGCCCGCTGTAACCCAAGTTAGGATTATCACTGCGCTGCCTCTTTCAGAGTGCTTGCCATTTGGCAAAGCCACGGCAATCGACGGGCAGCAACTGCGAATACCTAATTCCTGTTACACTTTCGCCGAAAAAGAAGAACGAATTTCCCCCGAAATAAATAGCACTGGTTTTAAAGCTGTTCACAAAACAGAAAGATCACGGTGGTAAAACTCGAAGCAGTAAGGAAAAAAATTCGAGTCCTGCAACTCGATATTCTAAGCCTGTTTGCCATAGCCACTTTGTTGCGATTGCTCAGCTGTCGGCTTCCAGATCAGATGGCGATTCTTGGAAGCGGCCCCTATGTGTAAGTATTATGGGGTGACCGTCGTCAAATGTGTGAGTATACATAGTATAACGTGCGTGTATGAAAGGGTCAGTGTAGTTGCCTTCCAGTTGTCCACAGTCCTTGTTATAAGCAGAATTCTGAAGGAAAATTGAAAAGTAAGAAAATAATAAGGCGAATGTCCAGTGTAGATACTATCAAGATAAAGAAAGTCTAACTTCGATATAGAAATTACCATATTCGACTCTTCATTCTTTTCTTATTTCCACGCGTGTTCCACCAGTCCTGTTTCATCACAAGGACTGTCAATAACTGTCTGAAAGGTCACGGCTAACCTTTTCCCACTAACACATCATGTACTCACACACTTGTGCTCTCGGAGTCGCTTCATGATGCATGCATAAAGGGGGCCGCTTCCAGGAATCGCCACCTGACGCCAAAGCCGGCATCCAGACGATCGAAACAAAGTAGAGCAACTACTGCGTACAGACTTCCATCTTTCTCAGTTTTAGCACCACTGGCACTTCAAGTAACACTTTGCGTCCAACGTTGGACATTCTATTTCGAAATGGCTTTCGTGCAATCATAGCCCACTTCTCACTGATTCTCCCCTTTCTCACTCCCTATTTCTCGATTTCTCGGGTGAAACTGTTCCCTTAATAATGTAAGAGCTTGACCCCTCTGATAATTCTCGTCGAGCAGTCGGGTGTGGCTAGATCTTAATCTAATAAATGTACCGTAAAGGCACAGCACATTAATCTTCGCAATTATCACTCGCTACGCTAATTCCACGAAAACACAATTCCAACAGAGCAATTGCGTATAAAAAGGAGAAATGGACTCATCGAAAGGGTCTAATTGGAAATTAGAATCGATTCGATGCCCGAGTTGTACTATCGTCTCATTCCTTTATCGTAGATTAAGAATTAGTTCGTTTTGCCATAAAAAAAGGCAACGCGATCGAAAACATTTCGAAAATATACATAATCCAGTAGTGAAAAGAAAGTATATCACTGTAATTACAATAGAAATAATCTGTAACACGCTTCGACAAGCACTCACCGCGTGCGATTCATTGTCCCTCTCATTGTCAATCAGTTTTTCCATGTAAACCGCCCAAATCGACCAGGAATCCCAGAAGCACACAATCCAAGCACTCGAGCACACTATTTGCCATTCGGATACTCTTTGGAAGCACACAAAACCTGATAAAAAACACACCACCACTGGAACGACACGTTAACGCTCGGAGGGACGCCGCGGCCATGTTGGATTTGAGGGATTTTGCGCGGGAGCCACTAATCGATATACATCGATATTGTCGTGCGCCGGTACAGCAGAATGACGCCGGCGCGCTACTATGCAGCCGACTGCGCAGGCGCAGTAGAAACTTATGGTTCTACTGTGTATGCGTATACATAAAGGTGGAATATTACGAATTATCGATATATAATTGAATGGAAGATGTTGGAATTTTAATATTAATTTATGGCAGATGAAATATGTTATATTTTAGTCATTTAATTGATTTTATAGTATGTTTAAATGCAGTTTTAAAAAGGGATCAAATACAAGTTTCTGTATTGTCATCAGCTACTACTGTTTTATTTAAAATGCAAGAGTAGCACAACAATCTATTGACGAAGATTATAAAGATTTGCTACGACGCATATTCAAATCTGATTAAATAATATGTGTCGAAAGTCTTTAATGTTTAAAAACGTAAGCCATGTTTCTGTTTCGGATTCAACGACTTGAATTCTATTTTTCCTCACTGTTCATCCCCTTTTTGATGTACCATACAATATAATAACGTTACTCGTGAAGAAATAAGCTTTTAAGCAGTGAAACAACTTTGCAAATGTCCTGTTTCAGAAATTAAACATAGATACAGAAGTACACATTGGTAACAGACATTATTTACCGCTTTACTCAACGAAATTTATTATTCCCATTACCACGCGCAACTCGATACACTGTATTTCCATATTAATATAAAATCAAGGCAGCAATTTTACACCAGCTGTGTTATCGAGGTCACGTACATACGTGCTATGCACAGCGGGTTCACTGTTTTTAATTGAGGACCCTATCGAAAGGAATCCTGCCAGACATTCCCGATTCAATAGACAATCATTCCAAAGTTGTATCAGAATTGAAAAGCACTTATTTCTCAAAAGTACAGGCTGCGTCCGCTTCCAAATATTGGTGAAGCAGTCACGAATGGTGTGTGAGGCATTTCATTTTTTTCGAGCTGAACCAGTGTTCCAATTAAATCTGATCTCTAAAGCGGGCGCTCGTAGAGCCGACCGGTAGAGGTGGAGGAGATAAAGATAACAAAACAATAATTGTTCCTGGTTAAAAGGATGCTCGACAAAAGGGCTGAGCGTGCGCGCGCGCATGCTCGCGATGGCCTCCATAAAACTATTTCTGGCGATGGTTAAAGCGCGATTCCGCCGATAATTCGAGCCTCTTCAAAGTCCGCCACAAAGGTGGCACACACGCGCGCAATCTACCGCGCATACTCCCTCATAGAAAACACACTGGTGCACATAGACATGCAACGCGGACCTCACACGCGGGTCATTATATTTTCTCGCAATTATCTGGGAGCCGGTGGCGCTCAGCCACTCCGTAACAACCCTCGAGAGCTTTTTGTGCCGGGCTCGAAAAATGACAATACTCGTTACCGCGAATTGCACCGTTCGGAACACGCTTTATCGCTTCGTTAAAAAGTTACTTGCCGACTGCTCTTCTATCGTAAGCCTGCACACACGCTATTATTGGCCTAATTCGAGAGACACGCACAAAAGAACACGACCAGTCAGCCAGATTCTTAATTGAAAAACTTCCCTCTGTCAGTTGGATCACTAATTAGTGTGGCGATCCTATGGAACCCTGTGGATAAAAGTGTCAGTGGAGAGAACTGAAGCTTACAGTGGCCACCATGCAACTGACCTAGAACGGGGTTCGAGGTAAAAAAAAAGGGAAATACGTTTGCGACACGTGCAATCGAGAGCTGGTAACTTATTACCGCGCGTGCCGAAGGTGCTCGAGGTGCTCTCGGAGTGAAACGGCGGGAAAATTGTGCCGGATTAATAGCAGCCCCGTCTAATCGCACCTTGGCACAGGTAATAGCAAACAATCAATCTCCCCCAGCCGCCTTCGCGCGATCGATTCCTGCCGTGGCAACTAAACGACTTAAATCTGTTGCATTTACCAGGAAACAGTTGGCCTGATTACTGCCGAAGCAATTTTGACGTTTCAAATGGAGGCGAGCGTGAACTGCTACGTGATTCATTAATACTAGGATTTCCCGCTGGAAGAGCTGTGACACGTGTTATAATGGATACGAGGGAGTAGTAGTTGAACTGACGCATGAGTTTGCCAAGACGAAACTTAATAGTTGATGAATCTAAAGCAGGGAAGGATGTATGAGGGGAACTTTGTTCACGAAACTCGAAGTAATAATGGCCTTTCGGATTATTCGAGATGGACGATTCTTCTATCATGCTCGCACGACACAGAAGACTGTATTTCGAGCAAGAATTCCTCCGAGAATAATTATAAGCTTGACTTGATTTCCCACGTGAGCCATTAATCCTTAATAATCCGAAGCGAGCAAAGCTCAGGAACCAAGAGAAGAAAGTGGTAGGAGAGATAGGAACCTCGGGGCAACTAAGTTTCAAATATTTTCGAAGCGGCGAGCTCGAATAGACAAGTCGAAGGCTTTTCTTATTGGCGTGAGCGCGCTGAGAAGAAATCCCGGAATGGTAGGTGAATGGCACAAAGAAGTGGATTTTACGCGCATGGTCAGGGCCGAAAGCTCGCTGTAAACCCGACGAGAAATCTGAGATCCGCGCCGTGGATGCGAACTTATTTGCTGGCGTTCAAACCGTTATACGAGATTTCAAGGATCAGTTCTTTCGGCCTTATAACGTAAGCCCGCCTGAAAAATGTCGCACGCGATTGGACTCGAAAAGCGCGGATATATTTAAAGAAATTTCTGACCATGTATGTCATACTTTTCTCTGCACTCGGTTGCATTTCACGAGTGGATAACCATCGTTTAAATTCACAATTCTCTTCGTTTTAAACTTATTCTTGATTCTACCTTTACTGTGGTTAAAAAAAAGCTCATACACACATTCTGTCAGTGTAAATTTTCATATGGAAAAAAGGGTCTTTTTCGAGAAAAACTCAATTTTCTTAAAGAAGAAAGCATCTCTTTCAGGAGAGAATAAATGTTCTTAAAGCAGAATAGGTTCTCCTTTAAGAAAATTTGCTTGAAAAAATCGGGATGTGCGCATATTTTTTCTACCAATTGCATATACATATTTTATAAGAAATATAATCTTTGTTACATCGCAATAGAAAGATTTCAGGCGTCAAATAACAGAGAAAGACCCGAGCGGTGCGATTAAGCCAAACAAAGCCTATCTTTCGACCGTTGGTGAAGACTGCTCTCTCACTCTATCATTACGCTTTGGCGGCAGAGCAGTGCACGTGTTCGTTTCGCCATTTTTCGCGGAACTCACTGCCCCACATTACCAATACTGATATTGTACGTATGTGCATAGAAATTCATGGACAATAAAGTATACTTCTATCTCTAACGTTAGACTGTACATTTGCAAGCATATTGGCGTAAGATTAAATAAATAACTTGTGTAAAAGTAAAATGAAAGTACACAAATTACTGTGGTATTTTAAAATCTGATATCAAGCGACCTTATCGTATTTTCCCGCATATTTTCCCCTTGAACTCGCCGCTCGAACAAGCAGAAAAGTTCTATTAATTTCTGTTGGTGCATTTGAACGGAGAAGTATCAGCGAAAGGTCAACGGCTCCGCGTGGAACTTGGTATTTCGCTGGGCATCGAATCAGCGCGTAATTCGACACTCGTTTCGAACTTATAATGAAAAGCGTGGATCGTCTGGGGAGAAATTGAAGGGGAAATCTCGTATCCCAAGATTGCGATTAAAAGTAGCGGGCATCGTAACTAACATTTGAGCGGCTCGTAATTCGCGATATCCCTGCTCGAGTGGTGAAATTTTTATTGCTCCGTAACAAGCTGCCGCTCCTCTTTCTCTCTCTTTCTCTCCGAAGGGAAGCAGAAGTGCCGGAGAAAGGGAGATGAGAGTTTTCACAAAACGTACAAACCCGACTTTCCCTCGAGTGTAATTCCGTCAAGGCTTCCGAGATCCGTTTGCTGGCGGAAGTAGTACTTCTAACGAGATTTCTACCGAATTGATTCCGACAAAACTTTCATGTACGATGTACTATGTATCTGCATTGAATACTTGGAATACGAGTTCCGCATTGAAAGTAAATGATTGTCACGTACAGAAAGTGAAAACGTTAAAGAAACAGTTTCCGCGATCGTTTTCCTAAGTGAAGGATAAGTGAAACGAACGAAGAAAGAATTAACTTTTAACTAAATCACGAAACGTCATGAAAACACGAGGAGTTAATATTTGAGAACAGAGAGAAAGAATTAAGGAGTAAACCAGTAGTGAAAATGTTGTCACCAATGCTAAGCAGAGGCAACTAATAAATGAGGGCATCGTAGACAAGACCGAGCTCTAAATACCACGCATTAGCCTATACGACATGTCGTAAAAAGTGGAACTTCCTTCCCACTTGTAATTAACGTGACGCGAAACTAATTTACTCCCGAACAAACAAGGGGACGCGCGCGCAACGCATAATAGGGCTGCAGCACTATAATTTGTGCAAACTTTGCAGACCGTATAAAGCTTGTTTACTTAATGTTACCAAATTGATGGAACAAAGTTCGATAAGTTCACATGGCGCCAACTTCCCTCGCTCTTTTTTTCCGTGCAGCAGCAACCCTCGTAGAGCGTCCATCGCACTTCGAAAAGCTTGTTTTCCTCATAGCATCGAGCTTTCAACGCATCATCAATATTTTCCGAGCGCATACACTACTTCGTGAGAGGGCGATTAATACCAGTCGGTAGTTCGAGAAACCTGGCAAAACGAGACGCGTAAATTTGAGGCAGAATTGCGTTGAAGAGATAAATTTGATATCTTAGAAAACCGATATATTCTTATTAATTTCGTAGAGAGAATGAGTAATAGCAAAAATAAAACGTGAATTCGGATAACAATAATTTTTAAAGGGAAATTTAAATATTAAAGTACAGAAGAAGAAATTCTTGTACAAAGTACAAACGAACAAAAAATTGTAATTGCTATAATGAAATTCTAGAAATTCAAAATAGTAAGAGTATGTCTGTAAGTGAAAAAGTCAAGTAAAGAAGAACATAGACTTTTTTCTTCTCTTCTTCTTATCTTAGATTTTCTATCTCAGAAGCCACCATCTAACAGGCGCATGTCGGATGAACGGTGCATCTCTGACAGAAGAAATATCCAGGTCGAAGAACGAAGAAAGGATAAATGGGAGGGAGCCACACTATCCATCGACTCTCTCCCACAGACCTACGTTTTTTCCTCTCTTTTTCACCTAAGGCTCCCTATCCACAGCTTCAACTTCATAGTGGCGCGTGACTGTCATTTTAAAAAGGATCCGGCGCGATTGCAATCTTCACATATCATGCCACACGTACACCTAACCGAATTCATGCTCGAACATCGATAGAGAAATAGTGGACAACGCCGTTGATTATAAAAGGACAAGTCTAAAGCAAATTATCAATAATCAAGTTATGATTATAAAATATTACTAATTAAGCAGGAATTGAGAAAGGATATAAAGAATAGAAGCTACACGTTATAATTTTCTAAAAATGGAAATAAGATATAAGCTATAAATAAAGGAATGAATAAGAGAAATTCTAACTGCTTCTTGTTCTTTCGTTATCACGCGGAAGTGTCAAGTGAAATGGGAAATGTAGAGTGAAATTGGTCCTATTTTAGAAGGATCTTGATATCCAGAAAATGTGTGAAAAAAATGGGTTTAACTTAGGCTTGACTAGAGTAATGCCTCGAGTGTCCTGTGGGTCAAATGGGGTCAGACTGACGAATAGAAAGTGCCCATCGCGATAATATATGTATACCCCCACCGCCCACGTCGCCATGGGAACCACAATGCATTCGGGAAATGCCACTCGGAAGTTTTCAATCACCCGACACGTGCAATTCGGAATCTCGATCCCTCGAATTTTTACCGTGTTCGAAAGGGTAATGGAACGCTTGATTTTCCGGCTGACGTGATCATCAACTTCCGAGCGGCCTCTCTCGCCTGTCGACTTCAAAGCTTCAACGAGTTCTCCTCCCTTTCTACCTTTCACGCTTATTTCACGCTTTGCAAACTTTCGTTGCTTGATCCGCGGTCGGCCAATAAAACCACAAATAATGCGAACTCAACTGAAACATAAATCTACCAGTTCATTCTAGTAAAACGGCAAAGAAATTCAACAAACCGGAAACCCTGTATAAAAAACATCGACGATAATGATCGGTAGAGTGATTTCACAATTTCAAAAAGTTAATATGCAATTCCATTAAAAGTAACTTTGAAATACAAGTTCACGTATCTCCAGAAATTCATATAAAACTTTATCTTTCGATATAACTCGATCATAAATACACGGAAAATCCCGATAAAAGTAAGTTGCCAATTATCGACGAGGTTCAAATTCATTTGTCGATATCGTGGCAGAAGACTGCGATACTAAAAGCCAAACGATCATCAGTAAGCGAGAGAGTCACGCTCGATGTAAACCGTTCGGCAATTCGTCAGCCGGGAAAATCAGCCATCTGTGCTTCCATCTCTCTCGGTCTGTGGACTGTGCAACATGTGTTATGACGCGAGTTGAAACCCGGGCGATTTTTGTCAGGCGAGGACGTCGCCTCGGCCAATTAATCGCCGTCGAATTAACCTGTATAGTAGCAGCTGTGTGCCTCGTCAGTTGGATGTGAAATTCGTCGAGCGGCTGAGGAAGTGAGACAGAGAGAATGTGTAAAATCAGTGTGGAGGGAAGTAGGAGGGATGCATCCGAATGTGAGAAGAGCCAGAGTTATTGGCCGATAGCGAGAACGAAGCACTGCGAAAGGAGGAAACGCAGAGCTGACGATTGCACATCAATGAAACGTTTGAGTTGGCGATAACTTAATTGGATATACCGGCGGTCATGTTCAAAGGATTTTAGTTCCTTCGGCCGACCTCGTAGAATTTTGCTTCGCCCTGAATATACGCAAGCAGATGTTTCGAAAGAAAACCACACACCCATCACGAATGCATGCCACACGAAATTTCCATTGTGGTATCTATTGAGTAATGAAATATAAATTAAATTTACTTCTCACTAAATTAATGCGGAGTCCATTAAATTTCAATGTTCGGTAATTGAGAATTGAATATCTAATTTAGTTATAACGAAACACATACTAGTATCCATCCGAAGATCTCTAATATAATTAAGAATTTAACAATACGAATATCAATTCTAAATTCGATTCTTTAATACGATATACCACCACGGAATCTCTAAAATATTAACATGATTAAATATAAAATCGTATCTAGAATATACAAAGATTTAGGATATCTAATCATTCTAAATCATAGTTGAGATGCATCTATCTAATATATTCCTTTAATCTCTCGGATCGATTACGAGAGATCAATCAGTTTCATCGTAGAGTACCCAAGCATATTAAATACTCAAAGTTCGTCTAAGCCATCAGAAGCATCATGGGACGAGGGTTCGATCTCAGAGGATTCCCTGCTGAAATCGAAGTCCCTATTATCGCTAACGAGGAGGTGGGAAGGGCGAAAAGAAGACACGCGTGCGGTTCGAGATAGACGCACGAGCGTGCAGTATGTGTAGGCGGCGGCAGACGTGAGTGGCGTGTGGGAATATGTGCCGCAGCCAAAGAATCCCGAGTCCGTCCACGTAGCGTAAAATATAGTAAATCGGCTGGAGAGTAATGCCCGGCTCGTAAATAACATGACATATGTTCGCTAGGAGGCACGGCTGGCATGCACGCGGTAAATCTTGCTGGGCGAACCGACGCGCCACCATCGATCCCATATACCGCGACGACGGAGCTGATTTCCTACTTCCGCCAATCGATCGGCTACTGCTTTTTTCCAATGATCCCGTCAACTTCGACATGTAACACAGCCACTCAAGTCAAACTGCTTGTCAATGAATTGAAAATGTTAGGAAACTTGGCAGGGAAATTTCTGTGAGTTTAACCTGTATTAGAATCTTATTAATTGATTAGTATTAATTAAGTATAAGTAAGAATAATTGATGGTTTTTTAAACCTTGTTTCATTAAATATTGAAACCTCTGTAAAAGAAATATGACACAGTCGTAAATTCAATAAACGATTGAACAATCAAAGATCGATTTAACTCGAGAGATAATGGAAATGATGTGATTGGTAGCCCTGCGATTCAAGTGTCTGTCTCTAAGAGTTGATTCCCCACGTAAAAATTAGATTTCGTTTGCCGCTATCAGGGAATCCATTACTCTAACTGGGAAGCCGGTAGCATCGAGCAGGTAGATCTATCGTGTCTACAAATCTCGTCTGTCAAACTTCTAGTTCGACGAAGCATTGGCAAGGAATGGCAAAACGAACTGAATGAGATTCTAGTTTTCAACTGAAATGAAAGTTCTCAATGTACTAAAATCGCACTTCCAAATACGATATTAATACTTGTTTCTAGGATACAACTTGTACTATAAAGATTTGAAGGCATTCATACACATATATTATTTCTATTACATCGACGAGTTCGACTTGCAACTCGAAGTTGAGTTTGCCGCGGTTTCCTTGAGTTTGACTGGCTATTATGAATGAGGTTGGGCTAAGTGTCGGAAACTTAGGTGAGTTGGTGGGATATCAAGTAACACTGCTAAATAATAGGGAACTTTTTCGCCTGGGTAAGACTGCTTCGAGTTCGATAGTTCGACAGTATCGACACCTTCCCGAGCACGTCAGGCGTTCGCCGTGATACTCCGGCAAACTTTGCAACTCGCACGGCCACGCTACAACGGATCAGTTTGCCGCTCGGCTATTGAGAGATCAAAGCTTGAGACTTTCTCGCTCACTCGCGCCAAGTTAAGCCTCGCGATTGGCTTAATTAATTAATGTAACTACGGCGAACCGATCGAAAATTAGCCAGAGCTTTGGTACGATGAGTGAGTGAGTGGGAGAGGTCGAAGGAGGAGGACCTACTTCCGGGGTGCGCACACCGGTGAAGTGGAGTTCTCGAAAACCAGAGAGAATTCCCTTGGAAGTTCGATTAATTCTTCAACTTTAGCCCCGCCCGAACTGGATCATTGTGCCTGATTTCCTAAGATTCTCTCGAAAGTCAAATTAGTATGTAGTGTAAGTTACTCTACTATGCTCGCCTTGGGATCCGCCCAACTCCTTTTTCCTTAATTCAAGCAGTTGATCTAGTTTCAATGGTTTGAAGCTGCTAGTTTGTACTTGTTCGGTGTAAGGATAATAGAGAGCTCAGAGTCCCTCGTACAAGTATGTGCAGAACCTACAGCTGTCAAGATACCTGCTAACTTTTAATACAGTAATAATAGTTATCTTAGTTGTATTCTATTGCATTTAATATTTTCTATGCTTTCCTCAAGAATTATGTACGACAAAGTAAAAAGTCGATCTTTCATTCGATATAAATAAAAGACTACACATTTTCTCTTGAAACATTAAATATGACATAGATGAACTTCAGACTGAACGATGTAAAGACAATGTAATCCATCGGAAAATCTATCAGAATATCTGCATCAAATCCTTTATTCTCACGGAAGTTATCCTCACAAATCGTACATTTTCCATATCCGCGAGTGGTGTGCGTACTCGAACTATACTTAATCATTTATATCATCGAACCATCGAAGCACGACTTTCGATAGGCATCGAGCTTTGATCTACTGGCCGACTATCTAGCAATAAAAAGAAGAAAAACAAAAAAAAGGAGGCGCGACTGTAGACGAGCTGCTATGCTGAGGGCAGCGAAGTAGATACAAACACAAAAGCCTCGAGGGAGTAGATCCCGATGGTACATCGCGCTACTTGAGCATCTTCGATATCAGGAAATAAATTGCACGCGAGATGGCTGAAGGTATCCACAGCAGATCGCGCCGCGGCGGAGCAGTCTGCCGGGAGATAGAGAGCTCGAGAATTTCGAGGAGCGAGGAGATATTCTCCTCGAGCTGCGATGCAACTATTCAGATAGCAGGTTCTCGTGTTCGTACGCGGCAGAGGCCAAGAGAAAAATGCAAATTCCACTCGAACCGAAATTACATACTTACTGCTGGATAAAAGGTTCGTTGGTAGAACGAACAAGGGAGGAGGAAGAAGAAGAGGTGATGCTGAAAGTAGAAAGAGAGGGGAAGGGTAGATTCTCACGAAGGATCGAACGATAAAATCGAGACTCTCGTTTCGGGTAAACCTCATTTAATCTTACGTCCCACCTTCTGCCTAACAATCATCCCCCCAACTCGCCAGAGATACTACTGGTCGGGGCGCAATTAAATCAGGCTTCCCCGACGTGCGATAGATCGATCGGCCGACGGGGATTCGAGCCCACTGGGTAATGGAGGCTTCAATTAAGCGGGAGCGAGATGGTTTTTAAGTCAACAAAGCTGAACCCCGGCCGCAGCACACTGTTTCGTTAAGAGCCATTAACCGCCGGCGAAATCAAGTGGTGCAGTCTATAATGATTGCCTCCGGGCCGATCAATGAATTTATGATCCAAGTACGATTGTTGGCTAACCTTTACTTGAATAATCCGATTGGAATCTTGAATCGAAGGAGAATGGATTATGCAGTAGAAAGAATAAGTGATTTTGAAAATGCAGTATGTAATGTAGAAAAGAAAAAGATTGATTTTTGAAATATTAATTGTAACGAATATCTACATTACTAAAAAGCTGTCAAGTAATGTTCATCAATCGTTGGCATCGACATTCGGAAACGCGGGTGTAGAGGAGAACGAACCTATTGGCAATAGGGACGCGGGGAATCCGGAGAGCGTCGCTACCGGTCAGCTTCATCACTCGATTTCGCAATTACCGAAGAAATAAGGGGACAATTGCATTTGTCGCCGGACAAATCGTGATGGGTTGCACCAGAGAGCGTCATTCGAAACAAGGGCCAGAGGGCAAACAAACAAGCCCGGAAATGTAATACGAAGTTCCAGATATGCAGAGGCTTAATCCAATCGCCCGAGGAACATTGAAATTGTTTCGGACTCGCCACGAAAATTGACTCAACGCTCCGCCGGACACTCGTTCGCCAAATTCTCTTAGGCCCCCTGATTGCCCCAGTCCTAGTTAACCTTTCAAACGAAGGATGATGATGGTTTCCGAAGTGCGATCGTTGGGGATTGATTCGTTTGGAAGTCATAGAAACGCGAATAATTAACCTAGCACGAATACCGTTCTCCATCACACACAGTAATATGATGGAGAGCAGCCTAAGCAAATTCTACTTCCGCTTATTGCGCGAGAGTAAATTTTGCCATACTAAAATAATCCTTTGTGTGGGTCGATTTGAGGAAACAAGTATGTTATATATAAAGTTGCTTTTCCGTGTAAAGTAGAGTATTCATTATGTATACTTTAATAATTCAACTCATTGGAATCAGGAATTCTAGATATCTTCTACTTTCACATTTCAAAAAGCCAGTGTGCATGTGCACATACACATACAACCGTATACACAAACTTCCATGTGTAAGTGTATAGTATGATTGTACACCATCAAAAGTCTACCGTGATTTGACTCATATTATTTGAGTATCTCCGCATACACCGCACCATAAACTTTTTGATGCTACTGTTACGCGACAGTCGCTTTAATCCAGTAAAGAATACAAACACCATTACAGTCAACCACTGCAATTCCAAACTTTTGCATACACATATGCAATACTTGAATACATAAAATCAAAGTTTTCGTCGTTCTACTGTTAAAGTTCAGTTTACAGTGGTGTTAGCCACTCCGCGTGTCCAAGGTGAAAAAGCTGCCTGGAATGACCAGACGAACATTACCAAAATAGTCCGGCTCAATCCGGAAAGCTATAATACAGTTGGTAATCTAGCTAAGTTTAGCATTCCCGAAATTCCCTAGGAAACTATACTATATCGCGAGATGACACTTGCAATTCCCAGTGGCTATAGGTACCAAGCTGGACCAACTAAACAAGGTTGGAACGCGTATCTCGTTGTAGGAACGAGTTGGCAGAGATATCGGATGATAGAGACATGCTTTAACAAAAGGTTGTTGCGACTGCTGGGATGCTGGAACACGGAAGGATGAGAGGCCTAAGTGAAACGCATGTAGCCAGTTTGGCAATGTTGCGGTACGTTGTAACGGTGTCAACTTCGTCCATTAACCATCGATTTCTCTCGATGTTCCTTGTTCCACCCTCTCTTCCTTGTCTCTTCGTCTTTCTTTCTTAGCATGGCGCGTGTTAGCCAACTAGGCTAAAGTATTTACCCCTTTTCGCTGATAGCGTTCGTCCGACAAGTTCGCACGGCCTGACGCGCCTAGCAGCTTCTCGACGTTCTTTTTCGTGGTTTTCCACTTTCCAACCTTGTTCCTTCGCTTCTTTACTTCCCGACATGGCGCCGCCAGTGGCGTAGCCAAGATCCCTTGAAACTCCCAAGAGCTAAAACTCGTTGGAATGTTGATGCCCTTTGTGCTGCCAAGATATTACATCAATTTCTTTCTTCGCCCCGAGCGAGATGCTTTTACTTTATCGAACTTATTCCTTCCTTTATTCGAATTTGAATTGCAAAAATGTAATTCCCTAATATCGTCGAGAGACACATAGTTATTGCACATAACTCACGCAATCTTCGAAAGGTTACCACGAAGTTACCTCGAAAGTATACAAGCAAAGAGAGCGATACTAACAACTAAGATTCTTCCTGCTTCTCGTTAAAGAAATCTCTCTAATTAAGAGTGTCGCCAGTTAATCCGGAACTTTCGCCGGTGCCTAATAATTCGAGAAAGGTAAATTCTGATCTCGAAATCCTAAGTAAGGCGGTGGCGCTTCAGTTAATAAGGGAAACTGACGTTACGCGAACTAAGAGTTAAGCTACTGATTACGCCACTGACCAGGGCGCAAGTACGCCACCAAGGAAGCAGCGAGCCGGCCACTGATGCAGCCGAGCGCTGCTTAATTGCGATTGCTAATGAAACACGGAGGAGAGAGCTTGCTTGGTTTCTCGCGTTGCTTGCCTCCACTGCCGCCGCTCCCTCGCCCCTCCCAACCACCCCTTCGCCATCCCACCCCCCTTTCACGGTCTGATAATGTTCTTAACGAGATAAAGAAATCCGGACAAAGAGCCGGCCGCGAGCACTTGGATTTCCTGCGGTTGCTCCCTTCGGCTACGAGGCGAGTGCTGTTATGTATGTCTACAAATAACATGAAACAGCAAATACGAGAATTTGCAAAATACAACATGTATATGGTACGTACTAGATTTGATTAATAAAGATTTGTACGAACAGGAAGTACTATTATTAAAGGATTGACCCGAGCTAATCTATTTACTCTTTTCCCAGGGCATTCGGAGAAGGTATAATTCAATATTCCATGCATCTTTTATTAGTCTAATGTGATAGGTTAGGTTAATAAAAATCTCCCCCAACAAATTTGGGGAAGTGAATTCTCTCGGCATGGGGTTTCCACCCTAACCCCGATGCTTCATTCTGTCTTTCAAAAGGGTGGGTGAAACGACAGAGGATAAAGGCTCATAAGTTTTTCATTGGAATGATGCAGAACACACTAGGAACGTTTCCTCATTGCAACTTACACCTCTCAGGTCCACTAGAGATGAATACAGACAACAGCATTAATATCAGCGTTCCAAGAAATCTTCTTTCCTACCCTGCTGCCAGTTACTTTCTGTCGAATCAGAGTTCCCCGAATGCTTTCGCGCCCGAGTATCAATAAGATAGGTGATTCAGTTCGAGGAATGAAGAAGAAAAAAAGAGGGGGTGGTAGACGCGATGGATCGATATCGAATATCACGCGAGCACGGTTTATGATCGTGACTGACAATGGGGTCATAACTCTGATTCAGTAAGTTAATCCCTTTAGCGGAGACGCGAATGGCCCGGCGCTCCACCCCTTTTAATTAAGAGTACAATCATTCCATCGTAATCCAATACTGGAACCCACCCGAGAACCACCCCGAGGTCCACGGCAATTGCCCCCGAATCGACCTACCCCGCCCTCATCCAGCCAAGTCAAATTTCCCCTGGAATAAAAACACCCGTGTCACACCGGCGCCGCCGCGCGCTCCCTCTTCGTCCTTTCTACTACATCGATCCTTATCGTCACTCGCTCGCTTTATTAAATACGATTACGCTTAATGAGTCTTTGCCCTCTGCCCTTCGCCGTTTAATCTCTCCAAGCGAGCGTCTGCTTCCTCTCATTGGCAGGATTAATTACGCTTTCTTTGAAGTCGTCCGGCAGTCGATTCACTCCCTGACAAAAACTGATATGTCAGGAATATCGTAATGGCTAATGGGAAATCACTCGGTGGACCAAACCAACCGCGTAACTAGCAAAGTAGCTTCTATATATTATATTGAAATGAAACTGTTAATGGACAGGATTTATTTCAGCATACTTATAGGAAATCGAATTCTTATGAAGTGTAACATGGGGAAGTTATAATTTATGGCTCGAACGAGCGAGTCGCGTAATTGAATGTTGGTTTAAACGACAGTAAGATGCGCGAGTTTGGATTAAAAGCTGCGAGGAGGATCGACGATAAAATGGGTGGCGAAATTTCCTTTAATGCCCCCTTCGACGCCAGGACAATAAAACACTTAGCGGAGGCGTCGGTTGTGCACGCGGGACATAAACCCCCGCTTCACACCGAAAACTCGGTTCCGGTGCTTTAGCACACCGTCATTCACGCATGCCTGCCCTCTTATGCTTCTGTCTGGGTACTTCACGTTTGAATTTTAAACAGCGACTGCTTCCACCCTCCAGTTGGAAAACGCGCGCCCGGTGCGTTTCCCGTCGAAGAGGCTCGAGTGGCACCCCTCCCTGCGATTACGAGTCCCGAATCCCCTAAATTCCACTTCGCCCATCGGTAGCCCGATTATTTTTCCTGATCAATGCGTACCGACAACGGGATGGGATGAAGGTGCACATCGATACTGGTTATTCGGTCTTCTTGTGATTTTTTTAGCGACGTCAGAATAAAAGCAATGAGAATAGTTTAAACTAGAAAGAGTTTTCTGTCAATTCCCAGTTTGTTTTTGTAGTTATAATTAGTATTTTTTTTTTAAAAGACAGTTTTACTAGAGTATATTGTTTGACTCAATTTCAAGATTCATTTTTCAAGGATTAAGGATGTAATTGGTTAAGATGATCAATGTGAAAGTAAATCTACTGGTATTTGTGGTAAAGCGCAGCTTTTGAGAAATAAGAATCGAATAGATCCGACGAAGCTAAGTCCTTAAACCTTGAGTCGTGAACGAGCTAAGCTCACCTGTGAGTAAACGAGCTCGGACATGCACGGCGCCCAATCAGGTCTTAAAGGGAATCCTTAACCTTGCTGGTAAACTTGATTCTGCAATCAGAAAGCGCGGGGATTAAGTAGACACACGACAAGACCTCTAACGATGTTTGACTATGGACTAACAGTGTAGACAGTTTCGGAAAATTACAAATCTGAATCTTCTCAAAACCACGATTGCTTTCCTAAAGCTTCGTTGCATCTCAATAATATCAACGCAAGATCTATCTGTAAAATAAAACCTGATATCGAAATACAATTTATTTAATTTTTTCATTGCTTGACACTTGTTCATTTTTAGCGCGTTTCAGTGAAGCAAGCAGTAAAATACTGCTCGAAATAATGAACTCAATTTGGATTTGCATCGCCTGCCTGTGCTGGCGAGGCCGAATACATCCTATTAGTGTCGCAGCCCTGCGGTGGCCTACTGAAAGCTGCTTAAACTTAATAGCTCAAAAGTTAAGCTCGCAAGGCGTTGCGCCATGGGATTACCTTCGCGCAATGTACAAGCGGGATACATGCACTTTCCTGCTAAACCAGAAAAACTAAAAGATTCATTGTGGTCCCTGCGATAATTAATATGAAAACCCCATAAACTTCCTGTTGGCATTTTAAGTTTCAAACTTAACTAACCAGTTGTTTCGTGATTTCGGTTCAAGGATTTTTTTTAACTTATATTTCATTTTTACTCTTTAAAGAGTTTAATTAATTTAAGAGTTAATTTCTATTATTTAAAAGTAGAGTATACTGGAATTGTGATTGATCGATATTAAGGCAGTATTGATTGGAGGAACAATCTAAAGGAGAAATAATATTCTTAGTGAGGTTAATATTCGTATGTCTAATTGACTGGAATACTGCTAGCCGGAGACAGAATGGCAGAGTGCATACATATCTGAATAAGAGGGACAGCATGTACAATTAGTTATACAGCCAGTTAGTTAGCGGCGCGCACTGTCAAAATTTGAACAAGCCATTCTCTTGCGTCTTAATTTGCCTTCTCTAACTTGATCAACTAACAGTTACAAAACTCATACTGCTAGCCCTCGGCCTCACCCGAATCAGAATGTACGAGTTGCTTGCTACTGCAATCCGGCATTGTCTAAGAGCCCGAATTGTTCTAACCGCAATAGTTCTACCAAAGACGACTTCGTTCTTTTGAACAAGCTTGTTAATTAAGATGCGGTAAACTCTGCCCTTTGCATTTACCTTTAGTATGAATTAACTTCGAAATTCATGCCAGTTGCTTTAATTGAAAGTCCTGATTTGACTTGCTGGTTTTACAATACTTGAGAGATCATTAGAGTCGCGTTCTAATGATTTCTAAAATTCTTTTAGAATTCTTCTCTTTTGTGAAGTGATATCAACTCAATCGAGCTAAATTCGTCGAAACCCTGGAATGCACAGAATGAAAATTCTTTCGTGCCAGTAAATTCTCTCGCTTCTGTTGGCGTATCGTTCGCGCGAGAATTATTAAGGCCTGCGTCGCCCATTTAGTCGACACCCCATAAAACTGGAAACACGCTGTCGGCATTGGTTTTATCGCGCGCTCATCGGTCGACACCCCGACAAAATTCATGCGCGCCTCGCTGTGCCAACTTGAAACGCCCCTGTTAAAACCGGATATAGCTTCCCCCTGAGAGAAACTCAATTTAACAACCCTCCTTTCTTTAAAATTGTTTCATCCAACTATTGCAACAAATCTACAAATTACCTGAATTCATAGAAAAATACATTCGAAGAATTTCCACGCCAGGCAACTTCCTTTCAACTTTACCGATGCGAAAATTCGTAATTCCTTTCTTCAATCCACAGTTTCAAAAGTCGGCTATTTTCGCAGGCTTTTGAAAGGAATATTTCTGTAGCTGCAAAATGTTTGTTTGCCAATTGCGAGTATTCTGGTTACTGTTGAAGAGAGCTTCGCTAAATAAGAAACAAGATCACCGGGAGCAGAGATGAGCACGTTTTCAAGCTGACTCGTTTGCGGCGGGCCAATACTATCTCGGAATTCATAAAACGTCCGAGAATCTAATACTCCGGGTGCCATTCATGCCAACGACAATGCCGCAGGTATGTGCTTCGTGTAACAGAGACAGCGAAACTCTTCATGATTCCATTTCAGCCGACTCAATTATCCCCGAGAAAAGCTAACCGCGGCTACCATCCGCTTTATTTCACACTAGATTGAACCAGCTCGATTCGAAGCGCCAATAAATAAGGCGCACTATTGATCTCCGCGTATCGGACAGCTTTTCCAATAATTCGTAGGGTCATCCGATGTGAAAAATTAACCTCTCCCAGTGACTAGTTAAAAATAAATCGACATCTGGTATCAACCCTTGACACTTTGCTTTCGAATTGCGTTTCAACTACTATTAGGCTTCTGAACGCTACAACGAACAAATACATCGACAACTGAATACTACCTTGATTGCAAAGGATTTATTTGATCGCAAGGAAAATTGTCAATTTGTCATCGGTTTATATTTCGACAATATTACCGCTGTTCGTGAACTATTTATATTGCAATTCAGCATCCTATTTTCAAGGATGTATAATGAATATTGTAGCCAGAAAAAGATCGACGAGAGAAGAGCACTGAGTGCATCAGCCACAGGTGCCCAATAATACTTGGGGAAGCGTTTACGAACGCAGCAGGAAAGCGTACCTCTTTGGCGTCAGTTGACGGACGTCAAACTTGACGTTCACGTCCTTCGACTGGCTGACCAATGCTTTCTGTCATTCCAATAATCGACGGTGCCACATAACCTCAACTTCGCCATACCGAAGCATACCAATAGGTGCGAAGAGAATTCCCATTGGTTCCGGTTGAAATCGGAAGCAGTCCAGTCTCGCCTGATCAGCTGGCTTCCTCGATGATTAGCGATCATCCATTGCATATCGCATCGGCAGGATATTAAAATCAATACGGTATGCATTTGACTTCGGTTCACCATACTCGCCGCGAACATATTCCACCGCAACCGGCTGCCTTGCACGTCTATGGCATAGGCGACGATCGTGGGTACGTGTCTCAATGGTTACGGTCGCCTTGATATTCCGAGCCTCTTGGGAAAGCATCGGCCCTTAAAGCCTTAAAGGGATGGCACGAGACAACCATTAAGCCAATCTTTTTACTAAGAAGGGGTGCTTTTCAAGACTAGAACACCAATTGGGCTGAAAAAAATTGTGCAAGTACGGTTCGGCCCTCTAAACAAAATCCTATACCACTTTTTCAGAATGCGTCTTGGTTGCCGAGAAAAAAAATGACGAAGATCGATCATACGGTGTGTACGTTAATAATATAAAGGTTATACACTACATGACTGATCTACACCAATTTTTTTCTCGCCAACCAAGGCACATTCTGAAAAAGTATTACAGGATTTTGTTTAGGGAGTCAAACCGTACTTTCATAATTTATTTCAGCATTGGTGTTTCAATCCTGGCAAGCACACCTTGTAAGAAGAAACGTCGATTTGTCACTTCAAGGAAACTATTCTATCGAATATAATTGAAATACTATCGATTAATTCAAATAATTCAATGGTCATTGATTAATAACTATAAACTGTAATCCCAAAAATATCTATAATATTCAGAATGTATATAACTCAGACAACCAGAGGAATACAATTTTCCCCGATTCAATGGTATAGTAATTCATGAGAGACTGTAGGAGAGAAACGATCCATAAAAAGGCATTACAAGCCTATTCGCCGCAAGTTCCAAGTGAAATTAGCCGCGATGGCTGAAGTACACGGGATCCCATGCACCTGATCCAGGGATAGCCCGTGTTCCATCTAGCTCACCTTGTGCGCGCGCCATGTGGGAATTGTAGCTGCAAGTGGAGCGCCTAACACCAGGATGTAGCCGATTCGCGCCCGAGGCTCCGGCGAGCTTCGGGTAGGATGCTGTGCTAGCCCAGGTTATGGGGTGTGAAACAGTTACGATGACTCTCTCGCACCCTCCTACCAATCTCTCTCTCTTGCTCTTCTCTCCGGATAGAGCTTGAACCCTCTCGGAGGTTTCTCCTCCAGCTTCCTGGGGTGGGGTTCGAAGTCGTCGGATAATTTCATAGCGAGTTAATCAGACGCCCGTGGAGCCTCGAGGGATGCACGCAATGCCGGTGAGCAGGGTTAGGTGGTAGGTGCTACGTCCACCAGCTTGATACAGCATACACACATTCCCATCCCTGGCTGATGGGCCTCGAGATCACCCACTCGGGGCAGAGTGAGAGACTGCCGGGAGCAACCGGCTCTACCAGCGGGGAGAGAGTGAGGTGCGAATGTCGAAGGGAGTGTGCTCGAGATAGATGGGCGGCCGACGGAAGGGATAACGTAATCCGCGACATCAAATACTGGCCAAGACATGCCGATGTCATGTAACAGCTGCTACTAATAGCCTGTTTAGCAGTTTCCACCGAATCTATCGCCTCTCTCTCGCTCACTCTCTCTCTCGCGCTCTCACACGCTCGGGCTAATTAACGAAGCGTGATCTTAATTTTGAGTTTCATGGAGAGCATATTGAAGTCCTCAGAGAGTAATAAATAGCAGCTTTCTAGAGTCGATTCTTAAGTGAAGTCTAAAAGATGGGAATTCTTGATGACTTATTGTCTAGTAGAATAAATTATATATATTTATTAACGTTTCCTTAGTGAACTAGAGAATTTTCTATCATTATTATCCATTTTTAATACTAAAACTTTCAGCCATCCATAAGCAGTGCTGCATAAAAATATATTCATCATAAACAATGATACACAAAATCATCGCTGATAATTCTACTCTTGTCGAAAGACAATCAATAAGATCGTGTTTCTTTCTGTGCATCTTAAATCACTCGCCAGGGTCATTGTCCGAGTAGAAAGTATCCGGAAGCTGTAGAACTCATCTCTGGCAGGTGGACGTGCATAAATTCGAACGGGGAGAAGCCGCGCGGGATTTGCTGGATGCCTAAGCGCTTAATCACTCCCGAGCTGTATCAAATGCCGTGTACTGTAACAAGCGCTGCTATGCCGGATGGAATAGACTGCTCGAGAGAGAGAGAGAGAGGGAGAGAGTTGCATTTGATTCTAATTAATTAGCTACTGTCACTTCCCATTAGTGCGTTCGTCATCCAGCCAAGGTTGCACACAGCCGCGAATCATGCTAATATACTCGGCGGCCACGACATCCTGAAAATTGGACGCCTAATTGTCCAGGATTCTACTTCGCCGACGTTGACCTTCCCATTTGCCGAGTAACTGACATACTGGATGCATTATGCGAACGTGCACGCGTTATACCCTGTACGTGCGGGATACGTACGTCTAATCAGAGTGACGTAATACGCTCCTGTTTCTGAATGGAAGATGTAAATGGATTCGGCGATCTTTTATTTCCTTGGACGTTGAATGATAATTTTCGTTTCGGTATAATTATTTCTGTCAATTGTTAAGTTTTGATGATTTTTCTTTAAATCTGTATCGTTTAGAAGAATTCTGGAATACTTCGTGTACAAATTTGTCAATATTTCACCTGGCGAAAGACAAGTGGCATAACAAAAAAAAAAAAAGCTGATTGAAAATGTCCGATCGGTAACTAACTACCCTAGCAGAGTACATACTTCACCGAAAAGCACATAAACAAGATAGCAAGAGGATGTTTCAGAACTTCCCCTGAACACACACAAATCATAACGAAACTCTCTCTCTCTCTCTGCCAGTCAAGATAGGCGATCTCAACGGGTCGTTTTTGGTGGTGCAGCAATGGCTCGATTCGCCGAGCGAACGGTCGGTCGTTCGCGGTTCTCGAGAGAGGCGATCTTCGCGGTGAAAGTAATCGGCTAACTAACTTTGGCGAGTGGGTGGACAAGCGAGAATGCAAAGTGGGCGGGAAGCGAGAGAGGCAATGGACCAAGCGATCTGAATGACCGGTAGTTATAGCGGGCAGCGGTGCATAATCGCTCGGCCAGCTTGAACACATTATAACGCGATGAAACAGAGGGGCAGCCGCCGCCGCCGCTGCCGCCAGCTTTCTTTTTTAATGTTAAAGCCGAGCGCGCACAACGCACAGCGGCGCCGGCTGCGAATTTATCGCGCGGGCGATGGCACATTTCGAAGCAGCTGGATCATCATAAAACGTTAATGAGGGGCCGCGTATTGTGCCCATCCATTGATACGGTAACCGCGAAAATTCTGCTTGCACAGTAAACACGCTCGCACACACCCCCAGAGAAACACACACTCTGCCAAACGCGCATCTACACACACACCCGCGCGCGCGCGAACACAGCCGGTAGCAGCCCGGAAACCCAGAAGCATCGCCCGGCGAATTTTGTCGACGTTTCATAAATGCGAAATTGATTCTGCTATTTAGCCGAGCGTGACTAGCGCGATCGCGCTAACGAAGAGTCTAATTCCCCTCCCTGTTACCTTCGCTCTTCACGCCTGTCACAGGCGTCATTTTTTCGCACGCTCCCGTGTTCGATTGGCTTTTAATGACTTCCGGCCAGTGCCGCTTGAATCCCGATCGAAATCGCGCGATGGGAAACGGCACTGTTATACGGCCTATGAACATAATTCATATGAAATTCGTTCGAACCAGCAGTTCGTGAAGGTAGATGTACTAAAGAATTTTATATATGTTCTTATTATTATAATGTTGCAAATATAGGATTTTTGCTCGGAATTTTGCACTTTACAGTGCAAAAATTCTGTGTTCTTCCAACCCTTTTTTTTCTGCTGAGGAAAATGAAAAACTAGGAAGAATCTACATAGTTAGAGCTATAATCAGACATTGAAAGAAATAAGAGAGATTCGGAATCATCAAATTGCATCTGGCTCGAATCATTTACCGACAGCCGACAGTCTCGAAACTATTTTCGTGTGTCATAAGTGGCAGATGACGCACACAGTGAAAACGGTGAGGGTTTACATGGAAAAAGTGGGAAATCCGTACTAACGATGGGCATAATGCTCTAAATCGGCAGCGATCGTCAGTCGTAGGGCGTCGCAGTCGCCACGAAACACACGGATCTTAATAAGCCGTGCTATTCAAATTCAAACTTCCAACTGGAAAGCGGCGCGGCGCGAGGATTATGGGGCTGGCAACCCCAGTCAGTTGAAATCCTGAAATGTTACAGATATTTCATCTCTCTCAACTGGCTGCTGCCGGACGTTACTGAAGAGTTGAGAAGCACAGAGACGCGCGCGCAGGTGGGTAGGCATACTTTCTGCTTGTTTAGCTCTCGACGTTGGATTAATCCGTCTGTCGATGAAGGGCGAGGGGCGCGCATGGCGAATCTGTATCCGGAAAAGAGAAGCGAGACGCGCAAGCCACTTGCGAGCACACTGCTAGCGAGGAAAATAAAGTCTATCGGTCTGCTCTGCTCGCCAGGGAGGAAACTCGCCAGTCAAGAGCGAGGGTTGTTATGGTCAGCCAATCCTTCTCCGCTACCAGACACATTGATAGTGAAAGTTACTGCACGTGGGAGGTAAAAAAAAAATCGTACTATGTTTGCTATCAGGCATGCTTGTACATAAATCTTTGAATATGACTTAATTGAAATTTAGTCCGGATTTAAAGGAGACTAAAGACTAGAGCGGATATTGCAGACTAGTTTAACACCCTGTATAACATTGTAACAACTCTCTAAGCCAGATAATCCCGATTCCCCATACAAACAACATAACTTTTCGAGACTGAATCTTGTGACAGAATACAATCTTACAATGTTCTTGTTCGCCAGAGACTAAATGAACTTCTATGAACTTCTGTAATTTACTTAACTGTCTTCACCAGAGAATTCGTTGCGTCAACGAAGCGTAGTAAGTTTTAACGAGGGGCAGTAAAAATATGAGTCTGTATTAACAAAAAGGAGGGGCGGGGGGCGGTAAATTTAATAGTGACGCGGCTGTTTGTTTAGCAGTGGAAAGGGTCGCGCGTTCACAGACAGGCCTTATTTTTCGAGCAGTCGACAACTAGCAAGCGCGAAGAGAGCTCGTGTCCGGCGCTTTCGCGGTGCAACAGCGACGAAGGGAGAGGGTTCGCGGCCTTGATTTATGCCAAAACTGGCGCCGTTTATTATCGGTAGCGTTGAATGTGTGCATGCGTGAAATTGGAAACGCAGACAAGCGCCCATGCAAATTTAACCCGTCCATCTGCCGTCGGCACGCTATTCACCGGTGGCGGAAGCCAGAGAACGGCAGCAGTCCGACAAAGAAGGAACTTTACTGTCTGCACTGACTCTGCCGCGCAGCGCAGCACGCTTGCCTTCCTACTCCGCACGACCCTTTCCTTTTGCCACACAACCCACACACGATATTCCAAGCAATAGTGAATTTCAGACCCGATTCCGGAAGGGCCAACCACCCTTTACTGCATCGCTCAAAGCTGCCCTCGGCAACCGACACAAACGAAAAGTAGATGCGACTCTAACCTTATCGCCACACGTCGGCGACAAAAGATACGCCGGTAAGTTACTGCAAATTATTCATGAGCTAACAATAACGTCGACTCTCTCCCACTTCGGTGTGTATCTGTTGGGAATACTTGATTTGTGTAAAACAAAGTTAGCGCAATGTACGAGGAACAGTGTGTACTTTGGAATAATAAGTTGGTTGTTTGATGTATGATAAATAGATTTGAAGAGGTTTACACGAGGTTTAATCTTATAGTTATTTCCCGATTTCTCGAGAGCTCGAATCTTTATAAAAAAATCTACGATAGATGAATGAGAAGTTGTTCTTTGTCGAAAAGATTCGAAATGGAATAATAATATCGAGATTGTACAAGAAGAAATCTGCTTTAACAATGAAAGCGAAAGAGCGGACTTTCGGAGCAAACATGCTCGCAGTCGCATAAAGCTCCTTTGTTCGGAAGGCGAACGCAAGAGTCTATTGACCAGGACGCCTTTTAACTCGGTGATTAAAAGGCGAGCGTTGCGCACGTGCCCGACGGATAAATTCAATGGGTATCGGAGAGTGAGAGAGGGGGGTTTAATGCGTCTGGCGGGTGCAGCCGAAAGTGTTAAGCTGAAAGTTCAAGCGGGCGATAGCTGCAGCCGAATCAACAATGCCAGGACATTTGTCATTGTCCCTGTAATTGATGTTGGCCGCGAGAAGCCAAGTAATGCCAAGTCGAGCACCCGGCAAAAGTAATGTCCCCGCTGAAGAACAACGACTCGGACAGTTGCGTGATGGCGCGGCCCGTCTCGAAAGCGGAAGACATGCCAGACCCTTAAACTAAACTGGGAAGCGCCTTCCCTAGATCGTCGAAACTACACGGTACCTGTAGGAATACTAGTTACAAGCTCAGACAGCTAGAGATAGACGCCCCGAGCGAAGACAAAGATGTGTCTTCACGCAAATTCAACTCTCCCTATCCCCGCTTTGTCTCCTAACTTTCACTCACTCCTCTAAACCTTTCTCATATATTAATTTCTGCTTTTATATATCTGCTTTTGGGATTTATTGAAAGGCAGACCTTGCAGGGAAAGTATAAGTCTTCAAAACGATCTATTGGAATGGAAATTCAATGAAAAAGTAGGATGTAAAGTAATATTAGTGTAGGGACGAAAAAGTAAGAGAGAATGCGTGTGAGAAAGAGTCGAATGATTGGGAGTGTGTGTGGATTTCGTACGACAAAAGTCAGTCACACTCAAAGGTTACTCAATTGACTGTTGAAAAATTAGACATTAATAATAAAGGATTTTAACCCTGCGTTATCTCAACAGATAGTACTTGAGATATTTAACGAAGCAGTGAAGCTTCTCTATGGGTTTGAAGGTGTTCACCTTACTGGAACACCTCGAACCCAAGAAAGTTAGTGTTGGCGCATACACGCGCGAGTGGAGTGAAGCAATGTGTTCCTGTATTGCATATTAGCGGCTCGTTCAAGCGTTATTCCCGCAGAATGCGCTATTCCTACGGCCTCTATACTCTTATTTCGACGATAGAGCAGCCGCTTTTCGCTCTCGTTCCATGGTATCCGTACTTTCCACCAGATTTCCGTCTTATTGTGCCGCCACGCGGTATACCGATAAGGGAAGCGTCCCGGGATGCTCTATACTTTTCTCGCTTCGAAAGGAAGTCTCCGCCAGCGGCGACGACGCGCTCCGTGATCCCAGGAATTTTATCGGCTCCCTATTGATGCCAGGGCTATGCAACCAAGGATATTCTAAGCGCGCTATCACACGTACAACTACTGGCAAATGAATAAAATAGAATAAAGTGTATTTAAAACTACTTGAATTTCAACAAGAACCAAGTTTTGTCTCTTATCTATCAGCATTTGTGAGGATATCAATTTTATTTATAAAACGTAAAAGACTATGAGATTTTAAAAAGCTTCAACCAAATACACATACACAATCTTGTATCTCTTTAACAGCGTGTGTGTGGGGATATCAATTTTATCATCGAAGGAAAAGGACTGATTTTAAGAAGTCCGAGCACACACGAAAGAACGAAGTTGCCCTGTCACGAGATGTCACTGCCAAAGTGGCGGGATGAAAGGATTCAATGTAAAATTGTGCGGCCGAGTTTCCCACGAGCATTTCCACCAGCTAATTGAAAGTTCACGCACGTACACTCCTGGGTAGTGTGTGGAAGGAGAGGAAGGGAGAGAGAGAGAGAGAGAGAGAAGGAGACAGGGTCGACTGGAAGTTGATGCATCGAGGCACATTCTACGCGTTCCCATAAATCTTTGAGAGCCGAAAGCTCGGAAACATGAGCTCACCGGGCACTCGATCGTCGCATACGTAAAATCATAAATCATGAGAGCGCGCTCGACCGTATTGCAGCACGCGGCATTGTGCTTTGGCCTCGCACGGCGCTCGTCTGAATATTTCATTGCCACCGGAGGCAAATAAAATAACAGCTGCTTCCTTCGGTACATCATTCGGCAGGCCGCGCAATTTCTCGCGATACTACCGCCACCCCCTTCTACTAGTAAACACGACAGCTTGAAAGAGCGTGAATCTTTCTGGATAATGAAATTCTGATGAAAGCTGTTTCACCCAGAACAATCGCCTGATGATCGAATGATAAGCGATCTTCCCTTGGATTTATATCCTTTCGTGAAATATTAAGAGAAAGAACTTTGTATATTATAAATTTATTATTATATTTGCAACGTTGTACATGTTTATTTTGTGTTACTTACTCTCTGTCGAAATTGAACTTTGTATAAAATTAACTCATTTCGAAATTACATTTAGTTTTATTAGATCTTCTTTGGCCAATCGAAATATTTTGTATTTTTAACTAGAAACATCTAATACAATTCTACTGGGACACTGATCGAGATTACTTTTCCCGAAAGTACAACAGGCCGAATTTACTTTCAATCCACGCTATACCACGTAATGGGGAATTTTCGTTATTTTGATTAATTCCCGAGTATCTCTACCCCAGTTTCCGATTCTCATTGCACCGTTATCACAGGGATCAGCTCTGTCTCGTTTGTTGACACACTCCTTCATCGAAAAGTGGCAAATAATACGCTGGAATTTATTTACCTTCGGCTCGAGAGATTCTAACAATAGTTGGCCACGCGAAAGAGGTGTGGCCAAGCGAACACGAAAATCGGTTATGTTTGACTTCTACACATGTATCATTGTTTTCGTATTTACTCTCGCTCTTTGTGCGCAGTGTGCGCCGCGGCTGCCAATATTAATGCAATATTTGTCGATGGGATAACGAAATATGACAGTGGCACCTTAATGCCTGCGCTCACTACCTTCGCAAGTAAACATTTCACTGTGCTAACACCACTGGTTCGGTTGACCAGTGATACTGTAAAATTGCGATCTTCTCATACGTATTCTCGATAGATTTACCATCCCAACCAAATTCAAATTAAGTATCTCATCGTCTCTCAACTGTGTACAACAAAAGACAGGCGAATAAATTCATATTTAACTAATCGAATGTACCAAGTATTACCTTGTCTTTTTTCCACCAAAATATCTGTTACAATCATATCTCCTAAATGTCCGATATCATCAGTTACAACTGGTATCCAAGAAAACTAACCATAACTCACTGTGTATCTCTAACACAGCTAGTTAAATTTATCAATCAAGCTCCCCTTTAAAAAAACAAGATTTACTACGGTTACCCACGATGCGCTCTTTTCTCGACTAAGCAGGAGCGCTCCCGTGAGAGAGGGTCGAATTTATTCGCGTATCCTGCACCAATTGGCTTTCGAGTGAAAGTCGAGTAAATCATTCAAGACAAGCGGTATCTTTCCGAATTTTTCGGCCGTATTAAGATCGAGTGGCATAGAAACGACACTGAAATTTGCTTGTGTGTTTGGGAAACGGGTTACTGCGCAAGCACGTTTCTCCGTCGCCTATGATTATAGGATTGAATTCTATCAGAGAGAAAGAGAGAGAGAGAGGGTTTCGATGCTAGAGAGGTAGAATTTAATTTGCCGCGATCTGCGGCCCATGTTTCCCAAGCACGGTTTTCCTCGGTGCGCTGTGTGCGGCTGGAATACGAGACGTCACTCGGATCTATAGTCGCTTATGTATATCGGCTAGCCCACATGAGCGCTACCTATCAGTATTCCGAAATCCAGCGATATTGTTTTCTGCTTACTGCTGCCGACGCGCCATTCTCTTCAAACCGAAAGAGGAATAGTGAAATTGCGAATACGCATGGCTGGAATCCCGCAAGAATACAGTATCACCTTTTGAAAACTTGATTCGGGAATGTATGAGTCATCAATGTTGGAAATAGTTTGTTTCACTAAGGAAATCCTCTTGTCGAGCCAATTGCGGTACTGGAATTGTTTAAGTATACTATAAAGTTTTAGTACTCTGAAAGTATGCGTAACTAGAAAAGTGTAGTTGGAAATGAGAATAATTGAGTTTAAAGATAGCGAATCAAGAGATAATAATAAATAGTAAATAACAGAACATCTATCCTTAACGTCAATACAAAAATGAAGCAAAATCAAATATAAATCATAAAGCAAAGTGGTCCAATTAAATCTCCACAAAATCCACTTCTTCAACCGCGCACTGGCAAAATTCAGTTTCACTCATCTCAATTAGGGGTGATCTTTATGCGCGTCTTTATGCAGATAATCCGGCATTATAATTTGCAGGGGGAATTATGCGAGATGCATTAGTGCCGGCGGTATTGAATACGCGCGGAAGGAATATAAATTTCTCGGAGGTGGCTGGCTGCTGGTGGTCCATCGAGCGAGCGGAGTCATGCGGAAGTGTCGTGCTTTATCGGTCAGGCTCGGCCGCCCGATTTTTCCGTAAAAGTGAAAAAACAAACTGGCGTCGGTGGCGGGGATTTTGAGCCCGTGATTAAATGCATGAGGCGTCGTTGAATTAGATTAAGTACTCTCGGCCATAGATCGTGCTCCAGGGTTTTGCCGGATCCTCTTTCTCGTCTCGTACACACACGCACAGACACACACACACACACACACACCAGCAGAGATATCAGGAGACATAGGTACACAGTCAGCTGGCCCTCGAGGATCGCTCTATGAAATCGAGCACGGCGCAAAATTCATTGCCTCGAAAAGCAACGGGCGCTAACCCCTCTTACCAGTGATTCAGGAGGGCGGAAGAACTCGAGGATCTCTGTCTGATTGATGCCGATACCTTCTACCCCATTCGCCCGGGGCGACTACATTTTCCGGCCATTTCCAACCAGTAGACACGTGAACTCAATGAGACCCGAACGAAGTGTCCGGATGTAAACCCTTCGACAGATATACAATTTTTAAATCGAAGACTTCGAATTTTATAGCGAGGTAATGCTTGCATATTGTAAAGTATCATAAGGATGATTTAATTAGTAAATAATTTCGTGAATATGATTCATTGAGTATAAGTAGTTTTTGTATGGTTATTCGAAAACTATAACTATGAAAATTGTATGAATCCCCCGTACATGGGAAACACGAGTGCACCATTGCGCTCAGGGAAATTCAACTAGGACAAATTTCGATTTTACTTTCAGTACAATAGTTCTAAAGTTTATGCATTGGGTATGCGCGACGGCTGCGAGCGGGGAACGGGAAACGGTGGCAAAGGGGTGTATTCTTTGATGAACGCGCTAGAATGCGAGCACACCGAGGCGATTTTATGCTCCTTTGGCATTTATGCCGACTAGCCACGGAGCTTCCGGTGCTACTAACTTCCAGCTCGTTGAGCATTCTCCGTGACAGCAAAGTGAATTTGGTACCTGTTGATTAGATAAAACGCCGTCGAACATGTTCGCCAACTCGAACGTTTCATTCCGCGTGAGAATTCAGTTTCGGGCAGTAAAAAATTATACACTCTTTCTCTGTCTTTCTCTGGTGTCTGTGTAGACCAAATATTAAAACCAAACGGGAAACCGTGGATATGTGTTACTGTTTCCACAGATTGTGTTATACCGTCAAAGTTAACCGAATTACGATGCAAATGTTGGGCAAGTGAATGTGGTAGTGAGTGAATTGTTAAACAAATCGAAATCTGGCTTGTATTAATCTCGCTCCAAAGGCTTTACCCTCCATATTTTATAACGATGCAAACGTTTCTGGCAAAAGTGCAACTATTGGGAAAAATGCGAAATAACAGCATGAATGTTTACAGATTAAAAATGATAAATGTAAAAACAAACGGATTTGATGAAAACTAGAATTTCTAAATGATTTCTACCTTTTGTATGTTGGAGCGTATTTCGTATAATTATTGATAAGGAAATGACAATATTATCAACGAATGCGAGGCGATCTTTGAGGAAAGCAACGGCGTATAACTCATTTGCGAGAACGCATTTACACGACATTGCGAAGTCAGAGGAGTCGGTCCGCGGTGACGCGAGTCAAGTGGGGAAAATGAGTTGACGTAGGGAAAAACAGAACTGCGGAAATATTTTCTCACGGCACACAGAATGCATAATCCAATTTCCCCCTCGTCCCCAGTTTCCCACGAGGAACGAGCATTTTTCGCGAGAGAACGTTTTGTCCCCGTGACATTCGCGAATGGCTTTTCAATGTTACTGTGCTCGCATTCGCCTCGGCTGAGTATAGCACCGCTTCACTGACTACTGCTTGCTTTTCACTACGTAATCAAGAAATATTACGGCAAGTCTAAGGAATTATGCTTTTATTATATAAAAATCATAATCTCTTTCGAATGCATTCGAACTTCCCTTTTTATTCTACCAAAACTCATTTCAACTTCATTCTAAATCAATAGAAATTCATTTCATGCATCAAATAAATAATTTCCAAGTAACACTTGTCAACGACCAATAATATCGAAAGAATACAATATAAAAAGACTAAAACAACCTCTTTAATTTAAAATCCGCGGAGACGATCGGATTTCTCCGGCTCTTAAATAAATCCGAATAGCATATAATCAAAGATTAACCGCGGTATTATGCGGATCTCAAGACGATCATAAAGACTAATGCAAATTTAACTGGGGTGGGCCGGTGAAGATGGGGGGATTTCAAGAGGGAGAGAAGGGGATTCGCCGGAGCCATTCGTCAAGAAAGCCCGAGCCAATTCCGTCGGCGAGATAACGAAAGAGGAAGCCGGCGAATACGAATCCATCCAAGTTCGCCTCGCTGATAGTGGCCGGCCGACATAGTTGATAGACGCGCACCGCACGAAGGTAAAAGCAGTCCGAATCTGGACGAGGGGGCCAAGAAGGAAGGAGAAAGGGTGGTTGGAGCAGTAGGGATCGCAATCGTTTAAGGGTGCGAGAGCGACTTTGTGGACGGCCCAGTTGTTGCACAGTCCTATCTCATTTTAGCCCGGAGAGAGTTTGGCCAAGGGAACCTAATAAACAGCCGTTTACCTACGCCTAACATTATTCCACTTTGCATGTAGCCGCTGGCGGACTCTCTCGCTCCGTTTACTCCAACGCTTTCTACATGTATATACATACACAGTTTACCTGGCATCCCCGGTCCACCACCGGAGAGCATCCAACCTCTCTCCTCCTGTCACACATCTCTCGCGATGGAGTACGATTACAAAGCTTCCAGCCGGGGATTCCGACGGTCATTCATTAGGGATCTGCATCCCAAGAGGGAGACGCCGCCCTAACACCAGGAGTTTACCCTGATGCCACTCGGGAGACATAATATTTCCGCAGTCTTTCGAGAGGGTGCCAACGGGCATCGTAATCACTTATGGGCCAGCCTCCAAACGAGATCTCGTTTAAATGAAGAGACCTCTTTCGTAGAATTGTCTACCGGTTTTGGGATATTTATATCATGATTTTATTATAAATTCGGTGGTTGAAATGATGTGGTAAGTGTTTATGAGTGTATTAAAGGAAATGAAGAAGTTGGGTAGAGAGTTTAAATGAAGAACTTTTTGGAGAAATTGTCTACTAGTTGAGTGATATTTATATCATGATTCTATTTAAATTCGTTGGTTGAAATGATGAGGTCTTGCTTCTACGCGGCGAGTGTTTATAAATGTATTAAAGGAAACGAAGAAGTTGGGATGAAAGAGAGAGAGAGGGAGAGAGATTAGCCGATTAGAGTCACGCTTCTAAATAAATAGTTTCGAAGCTGAACTTGGAGCCGACGGGCTTCGTTAGCCGGGAATAGGTTAACGTGATTTAATGGGCAAGCATGAACTCCGCAAACTATGAAACTCATTTAATCCTTTCCACGGTCTGGTTTCTTATGTCGCGTTATAGCGTGCATGACTTGAATCATTGGCGTCAAATATTTGAGTTGCTAGAACGTTTCTAGCTGGTATATGTTCCCTCGTCAACTGAATCGAGTGTAAATTGGTTCGAACCTTGGAAGGGTTTCGTTCGGGCCTGCTTCCATTAAATTTGTAAGCCCGCGGCCTTTGAAATAAAAACTAGAATTGGCAAATGAAAGAGGAACTGGATTACCCGATGATAATCTGTTTTAGTGATTCGCTAGAGGAACGAATTTCGTGGTCGAGAAATTCAAGAGAATCGAACGCAATGCTCGCAATTTCTCCGATATTTCGACGAAACGTCCATTTACTGTAAAATCGTGCGATATTAAAACGTAAACTAATAAATATAGAAACGCGTCGAAAACTGGGTTGCTCGGGATTACGAATAACAATATCGTCGGGGTACCTCTGTACCGTGAATTTTCATTTTTCAAACAAAATAGAACTAATCCTTTTAACCGGCTTGGCAACTTTTAACGTTTTTATTCGCGCATTTTTTTGTTAAACAATTTTTTCTCCAATTCGCCAAAACGGCGCTACTTTCGTGTTCAGCAGCAGTGGCATTACATTTCTCGGGGGATTTTTTTTTCCAAAAATTTATACATTCCGAAATTTTGTGGGCTGCACAGAAAAACTGGTCTCGGCTGCGATTGAAAATGAATGTATAGTTGAATGATCTGGTTTCTGGAATTAATGAATCGCGGGGTGAATGAACTTCGGAACACTGCAAACGAAGCGATGTAACGCAAAGTGATATCCGACACAGGAGAAGAATGGGAAAGCTGCTGCGCGTACAGTGGAGACGGTAGAAACGAGTTTTAGAATGAAATGTCCAATTGTCAGCCTATCTATTTTAAACGTCTGCCGAAGTCCGACCCTATTCACATCGCCTGTCGAGTTCCTCGAGTTCACATGGGAAATCGACATGTATTCTAATATAAGAACAGAACATTCGAAACTTAATGGAAGCAAAGCTGTCCCACCCTTTCTTTCGAAATAAAATTCTCCTATTTCTATTGGATCAAGTCCAAAACGAGTCAAAAAATTGTAATCTTTTATTTCTTCCACTTTTTTTAATCGAAATATATTATTATCCAACAATACTTATATATTTTAAAACTTTTACTAAATCATATCCTCTCAAAAATACTTTATTTTATAATACAACAAGAAGTGGTATGATCGAAAAATTATGATATACCAAACAACAAGGAATGGAGAATGGAGTAAGCGGAAGGCTGCACGGTTGGTAGGAAACTGCGAAATTATTCGATCGGGCCTAATTGCAGGCGTTCGATATCGATAGCGTTGAAACCAAGCCGAGCACTAAGCAGACACACTGCGAGAGCATGGCAGCGGTTAGTCACCAAACTGGCATTAATTCGGGAATAAAGTCCGACAAAGGGAGCTCCTCTCGGCGATGGCCAAGCGCAGAAATGCCGACTATAAAGAGACGAAGCGCACTAATTATGAGGTGGTCGGTGTGCAGCGCCTCGTGTCACGAATAATTCGCGGGCGCAACGCGCCGGCTCGAAAGCGCACGTCCTATTAAAGTCTAATGAAACGAATTTACGCCCGATAATGCGTGCCGGAGAATGTCGCTCGCTCGCAAATGCTTCCTGCCAGCACACTAAATTCTCCGGCGTTCATACCCCCTCCCGCCCCCCCCCCCCCCCTTCTCGTTGCCAAGCCACCCTCTGTTTTGCTAAGCGCGTTTCGAGTGTGTTTTATCGAAACACCGATTCACTTCCAAATTTATTTCGATAATTCCTGTGTTGACGGACCACGCTACTGGCAACCTGACACGTAATCTTATGAAGCATAGTTCCGAAGACTTTGGGAATTATCGCAATACTAATATGATTTAACAATGATGAACTCATCGATTATTATGAATAGTATTTTTTATAATGTATTATTTGGTGAAAGCAGCATTTCGATTATACCTCTTTCAATATTTCATTTAAGAACATATTTAGAGCTACGGTTCATTCATACGTATGCTTGGATAGCTCCTATCCGTTAATTGGATGCGCTTTACTAAAATCTCTAATTTGAATTTTAGAAAGGAGAGTACGTTTCGAGTTAGATAAACTATTAATAGTGAACGTTGGCTTTTAGTATAATAGCCAGCATGGGAGAGAGCTCCTCTCCATTCGAGTGCGAATTGATCAAGCCCTCGAGATTCCATTATGCCGACTCATTTATAATGGAATAATACAGATAATTTAACAACAATATTCACTTTCATTATACTTTATCATTCGGGGGCAGCGGCCGCTTGTGGTGCAGCCGCCGCTCCTCTTCCACTTTCCCGGATTACGCCCGCCTCCCTGTTAACCGATTGCGTGTATCTATTATTTCCTCGCAAATTGCTAATTACAGCTTGGAGGCCTTCGCTCTAGCTGAGCGTGTTATTCCAAACCAAACCTAATATGAGATTAAATCGAGGTGTATTGAAGCTGGGAGCAGAGCCAAATGAAACAGGAAGCAAGCACAGCACCAGGCATCCCTCATTACAAGTAGAAAAAGTGATTCCAGTGTCTAGTCGAAAACAAAGCGTCAGAAATTGAATGGGAATTTCATTATAATTAATTCCACTCGAATTATAGAGCTTTTTGAATCACGGAAACGCTTTGGCGTTGGTTCCCCATCAGTGTGGATGATCAAATACCACTGCGATTTCCGAGGAGCAACAGAGAGAGAGAGAAACATGAAACTGAAGAGGGAAAGAGGGAAAAAGGAGAATGCAAAACGTGGACAGCGAACCGATAAATTCATAGCGTCGCCGGATTTTAACTCTCTGTCACTCTGATTATCATTCGCCCGTTTTCCGGTGACCAGTAAAATTCGAATGGCGAGTTCCTTCTCTCTCTTTCTCTCTTTTGCCGCTGTGTAAAATGTTGCTCGTCCTGGAATGGCGAAGCTCGAGTGCGCCGAACTGCCGAGAAATTTTCGTTTCACCGTTTCCAAGTGCTGTCGAGAGCAACAATGAAATATTTCCGTGACACTTAAGAGCGTTCATATCTGTCGCGATACTACTTGTTCCATAAACGCTTATTGTCAGGATTCACCGAGTTACCACGAATTCTTAGGAACTTCGGATTCTACCGCAACGCGATGCGAAGCTAGATTTATAATGGTTTTTTTAATTAAATCCATGTATTAATAATCGAGATATTCAGTAAACGAAGAGTAATTCGAGAGATCTTTTAAAAAATCACTTTTTAAGAAAAAGTGATGTTGAAAAATGAAACTTGGATTCACTTAAATTCAAGACTCCATCAGCTGACATAATTAATTCTAAATCAGCTTAGTAAGTACAATGTCAGACACTCTGAATAAAGAAAAACTCGGATCTACCATACCACTGAAATTGGATAGTCCAGTGTAGTACATAAAAACTAGTTTCTTGAATTTTCCCGATACGTATTTAAGTTTTTTTACTCGCAACTTTGCAACCATTTGAAATCGAAAGCAACCAAAGAAAATCGAAAAATGGATGGCTAACTTCAAAGAAATTATCACAAGCTATATTCAAAGAGAAATCACAAGTAAATGTCAGGCTCGCTTTACTCCCAAGCATTGTTCTCAACGTTTGGCTTAAATGCGAGAGGTTTGCACGGCCAAAATGTAAATTCCTGCGTATTCCTTGCATATTCGATTCTATGGAATGAAGAGTGGTAGCGGCGAGCAAGGTATCATCTCCGGCAGGAGGCATAAAGCGAGCGTAGAAATTGTGGGGTTGTTAGAATAAACGCGCTAGGAGGAAAGCGAGCATCGGACGCTTGCCAGGCGAGGGAACGAGGACCCTTCGCTCACCTGGCCACCCCTTTGTCAGCCGATCCACAGCCAGGGAAAATTGTACGCTCCATTTGAAAGGTGTGTGTAACGCGAATCTAGCGTTTGTTTACGATTCGTCGGGGAAACGGCACGCGATCAAGCGGAAATTCTGGAAGAGCGCGCCCCCATTTTCAGTGGGTGCTTCTTGCCCTTTGCCGGATCCCGATCGACCGCGCTATCTCCTCTCTTCGGCCACAATCAGCAATCCTCGCGACTATGGGCAATCGAATTGCAGCTCGTCATCATTCCCGTCTCCCCACAGCAATGGCGTATGTATTTCTGTCAGGGATGCTGTTTTACAATTCGATGGGAGCAATAAAAATGCAATGATTGTGCCATCGCACCGGCGGAATACATCGAAATCCAATTGCTTTTCAATCCGCGTTGTTTGTGCGTGACAAATGAATTCCTTGTAATACTGTATCCGTAGGGGCGTGTTTGGAACAGTGACACGATTCCGTTTCATATCCCGGTCGCCGTGATACTACTGCTGCACGGAGGAAACGACCAAAAAAAAAAACAGAAAAAAAACTAGCAGTGAACGCGCAGAGAGGCGGAAAACTAGGAACGCTAGCAAGTGAGACTCTCGCAACAGGAGCGCGCCTGGCTAGACAAGAGAAACAAAAATGGAGGTCGGACATCTCGTGTTTGTATTTCGAAGGACAGCGAAGCAGAATGCGAAACAATCGATAGGAAACTTCCGAGTGTCTCCTCGGCGCGCTTCCCTTTTTCCCCGAAACTTTCCTTTCCGCTTTGTTTACCGCCAGACAGAGAAGCTCGCCGGTATAAATAGCTTACTTCTCCTTTCCACTGATTAACACGTCGAGTATTTCAAAGACCACCGTCCCAATTACCATTTATCCCGGTACGTTTGTGAGGATGCGCTACGTCTTGCTATCGTTGAAATTAAAGGAGAAGGTAATGGAAAGTAGCCCGGATCTACAACTTTGAATTCGAAGTCTATAGTTTAATGCTTTCCTTCCAAACTCCTCATATCTCCGAAAGAAACTGGACTTTCAAAAGATTCGCAAAGAGTAGCCAACCCATTTGTAAAGGATTATTGTTACTATTTGTAAGAAACAACTGTTAATAATATTCCGACTCCTATTATTTCAATAACTATTTTCATAACGTATTTCAAAAAGAGGCAAAGCATTTCTATTCCTCTTAAATTCGCGTCCATTGTAATACAGTAATTAAAAATAAAATTTGCTTTTTCCATTTCTATCTCACATATAATAAATGAAATTAGTGTAAAAGATATTTTATTTCGATCCTATAAAACGCTTAGTCACGCGCTTCCTTTCTATTCTGCACGTTGTACTCCGAAGCGCGAGGCATGTCTGACCATGCGCCGACTTGTACTACTTGGCGCTTCGGCCGTTTCTATTTGCGCGATTAGTCGCGCGTTTCCAACGGTAAACTGCAAAAAGCACATAGTCGGAGAATCGATTTCTTTCCCCGAATTCTCCATAGCCATGCTTTCTCGCATTCTCGCAAGAATGAAGCTCGCTACGATGTGCGTGACTTTTCTGCCAGAGCTTTTTGCTTGCCGATGTCATACACACACTGTTATCTGGTCTGGTTTCAACGCTGTCATGCCGCTCCTCGGCCACTCATTGAGATAATTTGCACACGACTCTTTTCTCGTAACTCAATTACACAATTCCAGGAAAACATTCTGTCTTTATTGACACTTACTTCAAGACATTCCTCATCAACAAGCTACTTCAAACCATCTTCGAGTACCAAATCTGTACTTGTAAATCGTATAACGCCCTGACTATTATTATTGCTATTACTTAGCAATTAATTTATGACTTCCGGGTTGTATTCGGAGGGTCTGGAATAATGGTGCAATTAATTATGCACTTTCATAAAGCCGCCAGAGTCTTTACCTAAACGGAGAAGGTAGCTCTCTCGGCAGATCCCAGCAGGAAGGAGAGAGGGAGAGAGGGAGAACAGTGGCAGGACATAGTCTTGCTGTCGCGAATTAAGCAAACTAAATCCTATTATTTATGCTTGTTTTCCGGCCGTCCGCAGTAAGTTTCCCTTACGAGGTGGACCAGCTGTAGCCACTGGCTGCACCGGATATGGTACAAACCATAGCGGACAAGCTTGGCGAGGGAGAGCGCGCGCCCGATCCTCTTAGAATCGTACTCTCTACCGTAGATAATTTATGGCCTCTAACGTTACATTTCTCTCTTTTGATTCTTTCTATTTCCTTTTACTCGGCCCGGTGTCCCTTTCCCACTATGCAGCTCGTTCACTCCTTTCGGAGAGACGGAGGCTGCTGGAGCCTCGCTGGAGTAAACTGGAGTACACCGGAGTGCTGGACAGCGGCAACCTCCGCCTTCTTGTTTTACTTTAGCCGAGTGCTCCTGCTCCACTCGCTCTCTCGCTCTCTCTCTTCTCTCTCATACTCCTCCCTTTCCTCCCGCTCGCCACCCTATGCGCGCGGGCGCACGTAAATCATGGAATTTAATTTTATCTCGCACGACGCATCCACGCTTATCGGCTTCCACCTCGACGCACACACACACACACATGTCCTGGATATGGAGATATAGAGAAAGAGAGCGTCGACCAGACAAGGAAAGGATAGTATACGCCGGGCACTATGTACTGTTATACTACTGCTGGCAAAATGTGAAGCTTCTGCGTTGCCGCACGCGACGCATACTGATCGAGGGCGGAACCGCCGGGACAATTATATGGGAGAGCCTCTACTTCCCTCAGCCAAACGTGCTGAGTGGTCCGAGGAAAATTCAACCCCTTCTCGCACACCCCACAACCCCCCTCTGCGATCCGACCTTTCGGATGGAATGAGCTGGCTACTTCGTGATACTTCAGCTGGTACTCTGACGTAAACGAGAAGTTATGTTCAGCTGGAATTGGCAAAATTCTATTTCTGTATAGTATGTCAGATGTTTAAAGACAATTATAGTAATTCTTGTTTCTTATTTCCGTTCGTCTCGACCGAGGTGCGCGAATGTATCGTTGCACAAAACAGGGGAACGTAAGAAAACAACAACGTAAACGAGACAACGACACACTCATGCATTAAACCAATACAGGAATTATCTACTCCTACATAAATATCTGTAGGAGCAGGAAAATAAGAGCGAATGAAAATAACGTATGGGAGAAAGGAATGATTGGATAGAATGTATGAGAAGCGAGAGAGTGTAGAATGATTTCTGAGAATGCACACGAAGCGATTTATGAGTGTATGTGTATGGTTGTGCGTATGAGAAGCCGAGGATGCTGCGTAATTCGGGAGAAAGGATAGGGTGACTGCGGCATCGGGTGACCGTTATCGAACGCGAGTGGTGTGAGTGTTTCTAAGAAGGATTGAACAAAGCGGTGCGAGACTGAGGAGTGAAAGTGTGAATCTGTGTGTATGATATAAGATCCCGATTTTCGGACGTCGAGTCAGTCAGACGAGTTAAGAGTCGAGCAAAAGATAATAAAACAGCCTATTGTTATAAGTTAAAGTAAAGTATTCTGCGCTCTGAACACTTTCACTCTCCAGCTCGATCACGCTACACTTTAGAATAAACCGCATGAAAATCGTTTCAGTAGTTCTCGAGTTATAAACGAACAAACAGAAAGATCGTCTTTATTTTATATACGTAATAAATAATAATAAAAAGATTAATAAATACAGGCCTACCATCGAACTAAGTAAAGCAGTATTATTCGTAGTTTTAAATTATAACACGACAATTTTGTCTCCTTGATAAGTCTTCTAGTTGCAAAATAAATTCTGAAAGGTATTAACCAGTGCGGGGTAACAGGTGGTGTGGTATGAGATCAAGTCGACTGGCGGTACTACTGTTTTCCGAAGGGAAGCTAGACAGTGCAGTAAAATAGGTAGGTCTGGAAGAATGGTAGGAAAACCAAGGGCGACAGTGTGTATTCGCTTAAAGCCCGATAATCTTTCCTCAAGTGTAGGATACGTGTCTGGAGATAAGGTGGAGTGGCGCGAATGTCTTTCCACGGGAGCCCCGGAGGCTTTAGCGGCCTGTCCAAAGCAAATCATCCTGCTGAAACATTACTTTGCACTGGTCTGAGCAACGCCTGCCCGTATCTCCTTACACGATACCGTTGTACGTTAGGCGAAGGTAAAGTCGCCTTAAGAAAACAGTGGTTGCCCGACAGAGAGCTGGTTCGAATGTACGACAGCAATTTTCGTACGTGTCATCCTACAGGCTTCCTTTCGGCAAGGAGAGCCGAGACTAAATGCGATCGCGATATCGTCCTGGCACTGCTGTATAGTCTGCTATACGATATATATGGTTATGTAGTATATGTTATAGACGTGTATATAGTTATGTAAGCGAGGCCTCGTCGTAAGTAGCGAACCCGATGCTTCGTCATCGGCGGCCAGCAGCCGTACGTGGTCCAAGCTCGTTTGCTCGCCGTAAAGAAGCCCTGTGATAAGGTAAATGATGAAAACCGACGCGCACGTGCCCACCCCAAAGCAAACTGGGTTTACGACAACGGCCCCTCCCGTTAAACGGTTCGAGAAACCCTCTGTACATTCACGATAACGCGTGAACCTATCGCATGTTCACATGGGTTTTAAATTGCGATCCCTTTTGTATCTGCTGAGCTATAATGTCTTCGAATCGATTTGAAAGAGTACGATTTTCATATACTTGTCTTTCAATATATAGAGGAAGTATTCGCTAAGATTAGGTTTTCGAAATTTATCATGGAAGATAGAAATACATAATCAATTGTTATGTAGGAATGCTTTTAAATTACATAAAATATCTGTCAATAGAAAAATAGTTTTACTAGACAATTATTTATACTGAGTGGAATTCCGTGGACTTAATGAGAGGCTCATTAGAGATGTACAAGCTGAAGAATTTCTTTGACTGAGAAACGAGTGGAAATGGAACAATCTACGCTTTAGGGCACGTTGCAAATATCTGTCAACCTCTTTTCCATACGTGTATTCCCTTTCTCTTTCCCGAGCACTACTCTTTGCGTTAATGCGAAGTAGGCCAATTGCGCAGATTATCAAGAGTACTCTATGCCTTACTTTATATCCCGAAACGAGCCACTCGCTCTTTCCTTTTAGCAGGAAGAGATGCTCCGCTCGGAATACTTAGATATTTTACAGTCTATTGAAATACAGTTTCGCCCCTTTCTCCCGTAAAAAGAGCCAAAGCATGAGGGGGAGAGTGGGAGTGAGAGAGAGGAAGTGGCAGAAAAGGGACTCCTACTTTGTTCTATTTTCGGCCGAGTAGCAAAGTTTCAGCTGAATAAACTTTATAGTGCACTCCACACAGCTAGGAGAACGCATTTCCCTGAGAACGATACATAAAGTTTGTTCCCAGGCATATTGAAAAAACTTTTTTGCGATACTTGCGCCCACGTAACCATCTTCCACCCTGGACCGGAAATCCATGAGTCATCGGCTGAAGTACGCACATCCACTTTTCACCACCTCTTAGCTAATAACACAGTTGCAAGCGTTAGATTTTAATTTCACCGACTTTTGTTAATCACTGCTTCAAACATACATGGAATTCTCCTGTATCGATCGATATTTTTCAACATTTCCCCCGGAAATGCAACGAATACCGTTAGGCCGGTGTATTCGAGAGATAAGATAACACGAGCTTTCACGCGAATTAATCTATGAATAATTAATTTGAATATTCGCCTGTGGCACGCGCGTGACACCACTGCGAATTTCCATAGGACTGTTCAACTAGTGAAAGCTCTTTGAGACCTATTATTTTTGTAGACTTTCAAATATACTACGAACAAGAGAAATTTCAGGGGCTTCAGTAACCCCACAATTTCACATTCATGCGTTACTCGTTTATTAATTCAATTTAATTAATTTCTGCTGACAAGCTATGAACAAAGGGAGGGGGGGGGGGGCAAAAGCGCACTACCACCGATGTTTCGAGTGCAGCCGGCCTAGGTTTATTCGCAGTTCAGGTTACCGAGAAATCTCGACAACCAGTGGCGAAGCAATGCAGTGCGGAATTGCTCGGAAAGTGAAACGTTATAACCCGGACAATTTGCGTCTGGTAAGCAGCAAGCAAGTCCGTTTACCAGTGGTAAGTCCGTCTCAAAGAGAGTGGAAGAAGACAGACTCAGAGAAAGACGGGGGAAGAAAGTGTGCAAGGAAAGTAGGAGAGAAATAAGGAGAGAGTAAGTACGGAGAATGCGGTGGTACATATTTTCTGAAGGAATTTTCCCTCTGCCTTTCAGAGGACCGACGAGGAACATTTATCCGACGAGCACGGGGAAAATTAATTAAATTCGCTTGGGAAATCGAATGGAGTTTGCGATGTCGAATACCGAGTGTGAAAGGAAGAAGACGGTGCCGAGAAGTGGGACGAAAGCGCTCAAACCTCCAAGTCTTCGGCTTTAAGAGCTTAACCGAGACCTAACGCTGACCTAATCTACATTTCAAACTTATAAGAAAACTTAAAAAAACCTTGCTTTTGTGAAGTCTCTTTAATTATCTTTAACTTTCATCATACATTAATTAAAAGCAATTAGATCGTCGTTATCTACTAGCAGAAATCTGTTTTCGACAACGCCAAATGCTAATGGCAATTGTTTCGAACTCTAGTGTCACGAAATTGTGTTTGAACATGAATTGCGTAATTTGTTTCTCAGAATGGAAACAAATTGCTATTCGAGAAACGACTGGCAATGAAATAGAATCTCAGTGGTAATCAGTGGCAAACGAATATTTCTTTTCGGCACGGAGGAAAGGTCTGTCAAATCAGTGAAGGCGAAGCAAAGGGAGCCTTTTCACATTAACACCGAGCCGGTAGTTCATTAGAGGACACCTTTGCGGATCCCGCGGCCTTAAAGTGCCGACAAAAGAAGGTCGTTTAAAAGCACACCCGCAAAACAAAAGGGCACTGCTGCCGGCAGGCCTTTCTCCAGACATTACACTGGTTGTCTAGTGTCCGCCGCAAAGATACATAAAATGCTACATCCTAAGACAATGGAGCCGCCCAGCGAGAACAAGTAATTTCGTGGCTGCGTCAGAGATCCGAGATAATTCTCCCTCGTGAGATTCAATTTTACAGGGCTCTTGGCGAAATGTAGTCAATGGACCAAAGGCCTTCCTCTTTTTCCTCTCGCTTTTCTCAGCATACAACTGAATTTGAAGTCTCCCTTCTTACTTAATACAATGAGTTAGTATTACAAAATGAGTTGTTCTACTTTTCCACACAATTCCAACAGTAATGTTCTTATTACCCCAACTTCAAATTTCCGAAATTGAAGTTGAGGCCCATCGATTTTTTCTTTACATCGAACGTTGATTTATTAAACTAAACTGTTCTTGGCGTTAGCTGGCAACTTTTTATACGGGAAGAAACTAGCAATTCGGTAGAACCACGATCGATCGGGTAGCAATTCGGTTTCGCCCTCCCTTGACTATTATTTCCTCTATGATTCGTGCTATTTTACTTGGTAAGGGTTGTTTTACTGTGCATCAAGGGGGTTGGACACGCGGGGGCTGCTATTAGTAACCGGAAGATGATTGAAGAGTCGCTCGTAAAGTTTGCGCCAACCCGTTCTCTACGGCGTGAACATCCGTTTTATGCGTAACTGCTATATCCAAAAGTGATCGTTATCCTACGATGGACACGTATTCCATTTCAAGCGCGACTCGATTTAACGCTTTATTATTGGCCGTAAAGCCATAATACGGAACAGTTCAAGTAGCTGGAACTCGAACGCTGCAGCACGCGATCGCTCACTCTGGAAAAGGGCAGAAATCCCTTATCTCCTAATCACGCGAGACGAAATTCCTTCTTGCAAAGTAAAGTTGGGCAAATACGTATCTGATAATTCGAGTACTAACAGAGTATTTTTGTTACCTTCTATTTCGTCTCAATCTCTTTAAATTTTATCATACTCGATCTGATAAATGAGTATTACCAATGTGTTTCTTACAAGTCATAATAGTTTAACTATGTTGAAAAATAGCAGATGTATATGCAAAAGATCATATGACGCGAATGATACAAAATCAGACTAGCGAAAGAGAAGCGTTACTTGTTATTATGATACTTAGCATACTCAAAGATTTTTCAGGCCAACTGTACGAATTTCGCATGGTGGAATTTATTCTTGGTCGAAGGAAAGGTGCGAGGACAGATGAGATATTTCGGCCTGGCAAATTTCACCGCTTTCAGCTCGTCGTGCCGGGGCATACGCGACAAAGTGGATTTAATATGGTATTAGAGACGGGTTTGTCAAGTTAATCAAGGACAGTCGAGCTGCCAGATTGTCACTCGACTTGTAATCCCGAGAAGGTGACATAAAACTCGCCTAATAAGTTCACCTTCCATCGTCGAGGTCGACACGTAAACGCTAGAATGTAATTTCCTGTTGCACTTTTGCAACGCTAAAGCGTCCCGTCTAGACCAATCGTTGTAAAATGTGGCGTGCTAAGTAGTTAACTGATGAATTGAAACCGGAGACTGGATTAAAAAGACGTGACTGATTCATACTGCTTTTAATACTGAAACAGTATTGATTTCATGGGTATTAATTCACACACGGCAGACCAAAATTAGATTTTTAATCTGATTTAATCTTATTTTTGGAATCTAAACTCCATCACTTTAATGGGTTTCATTGGTCCAAAGTTTGAAGGCGTTTCTCTGTAAATCTATTATAAAAAATTGACGAGTACATCTAATTTGTTGTTATAAAAAGGGCTGCTCACGCATACAGAAATTTCATGGCTGTTGACGTCAGAGGAGAAAAGAGTGCGGGAAACATGGGAATGAACTATCATTACATTCCAGTCAATGAGCAAAATGTACATAGAGAAAGGTAAGCATGCTTTAATTACAATGGCTTTGGCAGCAGTAATGCACGAGTATGTCTGACAGTGAGTTGATCAGTTTACCGTTGTTACTGCTATCAGTAGTCGGCTTACAAATGAGGCTGTGTTATTCCGACACTGCTTAATGACTCGGAATGCGCGCGCACGTGCAGCCGCGCGCCGGTTGCCCATTTACAAGAATTTGCGCTGGGCAACAATAATTCCCGGAATGGAATTCTCGAATTAGTGAGGGCTTTAAATAACGTCCCTTAACAGGCAATCAATGCTATTTAGCGTTGTTTCTCTTCTGCGGCTCGATGGATGATCACGTGCTATCAACCAATGGCGAAGCGAACGAGTGGCATGTTCCGAAAGAGGATACTTATAAGCGTGCATCGAGCAACAAACCAATCGGCTTTCACGTGTTTAATTATCAAAGCTGGCCATGCAATCCTTCCAATGGGCAATAGTTGCCCTACGAACGAGAGCATACACCACCGCCAAGGAAATATGCCGGGGAGATTAATGATCGAGGAGCACGTTACCATCAAGATAATTAATGCGCCACTAGCATACGAGCGTAACGCCATCGGGCTAATTGTTGATTAACAGCCTACTCCGATATCGAAAAACACATCGAACCGAGAACAATCGATAAAGCGAAAATAGAAGAATCCTCTGGAGACTGACTTCTATACGAATTTCAGGAATAATTTTAATAGAATTTTAAGCAACCGGAAGTTTAAAATGGGCGACCACCTGTCGGATTTTGTTGGCAGTAATTTGTAATTTCATTGGATGACGAAAAAGTTCAAGTGTCTTTGGGCTCCGTAAGAGTATAATAGGTTAGTTGAGGTTTGCAGGCCGGAAATATTGATTGAGAAGCATTGCTTGCAAAAACTAAAGTTTTCTTGTTTACCGGGTTAATTATATAAACTTCCACTGAAATTCTTTCTTCGAGAAGGCGATGCTTCTTCAGGAAAACAATAAAGACTCCTCTCGAACTCGGTCGAACGAAACAGTCGCGATATCTACTTAAAAACAGTAACAAGTAACAACTTACTTGATCGCTGCCTCGTAATAAGTGATCTGAACGAACTGAGCGAACATCTCAGAAAGGCAATTTTATAATAATGATCGAATTCCCTAAGCGAATGAGAGGCTGGAACAATGTTCTGCACTCGACAGCCTTCCTTCGCCAAGACTACTTTCACGAGTTTCTTCAGCCACAACAACTCTCATCAGTTTCTAATAAGAATCTTAAAACTTCCTGACTCAATTATTTCTTCTCATATCCATCAAACACAGTAACAAAACATTACTCAATCACACAATCTTTCAACACCCGATCCAAAATCATCCAAGTACAAACCCCATAAAAATTCTACAACCCCATAAAAAAAAACAGTGAAAAATCATACATCCCTCACATAGAACTCGCATTTCGCATCCGTGACGACGTTGAAAAGAGTTAAACCGAACGGACGGAAACTTTTTTCCGGTACGGCTCGTTCATTAACTCCTTTATGGATTCCATATATTAGGGACGCGCCTTATCCAGGCGAAACGTATGGAGTGTTCGCGTGCATGGGGGAAAAGCCGAGGTTGAGGGCCCGGCTAGCCGAGCGACGCGCCACTGGTAGGGAGATGTCTCGGTATCGGGTTGGATCTATAGATCGTGTCGGCTGTCCCCCATGAATCACACCCCTATCTGCTCGAATACCGCCTGTATTTACAACGGCACGCTAACTCTCCCTTATACGGCCTTACCTTCACTCGGCTCGGCCGTTCCCCGCAAAGCCAGGCCTACCTTGGCTCTGCTACCGAATACAGCCGCGCCTATATCTTTCTAATCAACTGTTTGTCTAATGTCTATGTAAATACGGTATGTTAATTATCTCGATGGTAACGTGTAAGCCGGCTATTAATCTGTGAAACATGTTTCTTCCTCGTAGTTCCGCTTCCTGCCTAGACTAACCCTCGACGATCACATGTATCTCTTCGTCGTACGTCTCCCGTCGGCTTCGCCACGTGTACAACTTGCTTTTTCGATTGTAATATTTGTACTTGTAGTGTAAAGGTACTTGTTTTTTATCATCGTTGTGCATATTGTTTGGTGCGGTAATAGTGTTAGGTGCGAGTGATTTTTAGTCATTTATGTGGATATAGAATTAGATCACTTTAGACCATATTGTAATATTACTAATTTACTGTATAATTAACATTAACAAACTTTACTCGCCACGAGACAGATTTACAACTCAACAGGAATTACTCAGATCTCAAAGGTATCCGAGAGGAGAGGAAGATAGAAAGATTGATTAATCCTTATTCGAGGGAATTTCCTGCTGGCATCGAACTTCCGTTATTTTCCAAGGGACGTGACCCGAGCGCACTGTATTCCCCGGAAATACCATGAGCTCTTTCGAGGTTGGGCGTTAGCAACTGAGGAGAAGGGCCCGAGAGGAAGCTGCTCGCAAACTGTAATTAACCCATGTATGCAGCTACTCATTACCCAAATATCCGCGCGAAGAGAGCTTAGTGGACTTTCGGGGAGACTGAAATGCCTTCGAAGTATGTGCGCGCCGCGCACTGTTCCAGACGCCGGCTCTTCCCGGCAATCCCTGCGCTCCCGGGAAATGTAATAACTAATGTACACGTAGGAAGGGTAGCGCGCGCGTGCGCGATATCAAGCGTAACTCGTACGCCGGCAAAAAAGTGAACGAAACGTTTCTTTGAGGACGCCAACTAAGCGTCGGGGGTTTTGAATGAGGGTGGGGAGGGAGAGACGCGTATTTAACGTTTACAGGAAAGTTTCCGTAAACCCTGGCAGCGGCCGTGCATATGTGGATATACATAACCGGGCTACGCAGACCACACACATGCTGGCGAGGTTTCCATCCTCGATTTCGTTACCCGGATGCTGCTGCTGCTGCTGCTGCTGCTACTACAGAGGCCATCATACCGCCGCCCCTTTCACAGGCGTATCTCCAGTGCGATAAAAAGGAGAGCTCTAAATAAGCTCTAGCCAGGTAACAGAGTGCGTGAATAGATAAGAGTGTACTTAACGGAGCCCCAGCGGCGAAATTAGCTAGCTGCTGAAAGTTCGAGCCGGCTCGAGCGTGGCGCACGTGTGTCATATGCGTCTACGAAATATATGCAACCCGCACAGAGTAAGAGCCACTGACTGCACTAACAGGAGTCATGCACCAAGACATTTTACGAATAGGATATTGTTCGGCGCACTGCCTTCCCGGGAACTATTCGGCCTTTGATACGGTAACCTCCGAGGCTTCCTGTTGTACCCCCCTCGGCGGGGAGCGGGGATCTTACCGCGGGTATCTCTACAGAAGGAGTTTCTCTCACTTTCTCCGTGAGCATTGCTCCCTCTACGGTTCTCTTCTACCCAGCCGCTGCTGTTTCTCGTTAGTCGTTAGTCCGCGCGAGTATATGCTTAAATGAAAGGGGTTAAATTGAAGGGTGCCTTGAGTGAAACAGCGCTAATACCGCATTCCACTCTCGAAAAAGAAGTGGCCAGAGCGTGTACCAGACCGGTGAACCCTCCTCTTTCACTCTCCCGCCTAATATGCAGTAAAGAGACTGGCACAGCTTCACCCCCCGCGCGCCGCGCCCTGAGAGGGTGAGGGCGACGCTTACTAATTAACCCTCTTCTCGCAATGCGGAGACTGGCGCGCACTCGAGATTACTGATTTCCACCGATACAACTTCAGCACGCTGCCGCTTTTATTTTAGTCCGCCGCTCCAGTCATCGTAGCATGGAAACATTATGCCAGTCGAAAGAATGAAGTACCAGCACTGAGCATCAGAGAGAGAGAGAGAGAGACTGGCGGCGGCTTTTTAACCAAGGCTCTTTCATTTTTCTTCCCATTCACGTGTCCTTTTTTTCGCTACGTCACGGACAAACGTAACCGCCCGGCGTAGTCTACGTCCGCCCACATTACTATCTATTTATTCTTGCCATATCACTGGCGGACTTTTTAATATTATTTAAGGCAGTATAAACTGTGGAAAATGCCGCTTTGCACTTGCGAGTGCTGGGTTGACGTTACACACAGAGCGCGAGCGACGAACTCTCCGACGCTGAATTTATGTTTATGACTAAGATGAATATTCTATTGCAGAGAATAATATGTCTTAACTTCTTTTTATATTCAAATAGTTAATCGTGGAAAAGGGAAAAATATGCTGGATATGTTAACTCTCTATCTTTTCATAATTCCACCTTATTTAATTATCGCAGAATTGTCAAATTTATATCTATTAATTCAAAACGAATAAAAATGATCTATAATAAGATTAAGTACGAAAATTAAATGCGACTACATTACAAAGGATTCCATCGAGATTTCTAAAGAGCTTTGAAAGTTTTTGCCGATTTAGAAAATGATATAATATTACTATTGCGAACAAACGCGCATAGATTTTCCTAGCGGCCGATGAATACATGGCGAAAGGGTTCACCGCGGGCAATTTGTAATTGAAACCAGCCTTTGTTGGAGTCTGATGTGTCGTTATTGATCACTGCGGTAGAAGCCGGGCCGCGGTTAAGGCAGCGCAACTTGGGAAGTGCTTCATCAGTCGGAACGCCCTTCTTACACCACTCGCCCCTTTCCTTTTCTCGCTTAGCACTCGTCTGGCATAACAGTATATGTATTCGCTAAATAAATATCAGGCCGAATGTCGCTGGGCGCGGCGAGTTTAATTAAATAAGTGCGTAATACGTATTGTCCTTTAAAGCGGGCGCCGGTCGGAATAGTAATTTCGCACGGAGCGTCGTCGCCCCCGTCGACGACCTGGCAAAGTGCGTTCGCTTTGCAGAAAATGTACCGCCGCGTGGCGATTCTACGTCACGCTCTATTATTCCGGCGGAAACTGAATTCATACAAGGGGAATTTGCCACGTCATTTTACCGCAAGTGTGGAATGGCGGCGGTGTGGTGGTAGGGGATGAAAAAAATGGGGAGCGAGTGCCGGAATTTTGGGAGAAGGAATCCAGGAATTAAATGTCTGACCGCCGTCTCCCTTCAGTCTCGCGTACTTTTTCATGGTTAATGCGTCAAGCGTACATCAGCATCAGGCGTTTCATTAATCGCAACTGTGGATTTTTCATAAAAATGCTTTGCCCGTTATTTTAGACTGACCGACTTCTACGAATCAAGGGCGAATTTCAAAGTGTAACGGAGAAAAGCAAGGGTTCGTGAAATCGGGCGAATCTAAAATAAAGCTGACGCGGTGTGCACGGCTCGCTTAAAAATAGAGATTTCGCGGGAAAATAGGCGAGCGTGAGATAAGCCACTCTTCCAGATGCCCGGAAATTTGTATAAGCGAAATAATAAGGCGGCCTATCAAAGTGGCCAAGGACTTAGCTCCGAGCGCTGCTTATGTAAGCGAAGAAGAAAATGTCTGGGATCTCTCGAAATTATTTCTGCATATGATTTGTTGGACCACGTTCAGTCGATGATTTCATTATTTCGTCATTTCTGTCACATGAGATTCATTTGAGAGTGAAGAACAATTACGAAAGATTTTACACAAAGTACATTGGGAAAAAGAAACTATTAAAGAGACGAATGGGAAATGTTAGAAAGTTAGTGAAGACTTTTTCATAAACATTATCAAATTTCCACGGTGGATATAAAACGTAAAACATTGCTATATAATACCACTGATCGCTTTCGCACTACGATTCTTTAATTTCACATTGGCCAAACTTTTCCTAAGCGTATTCCCAAGCTCATGGAAAATCTATTCATTCCAGAAGTACTTTCCAAGTATTCTGTGACTCATAACCAAGTTCAAGGATCGTAAAACCAAGCGAAGAATGAGGTGGACGTAGGCAGGGGCATTCAGAAACAATCCGCAGAGGTTGATATCAGCTACATAGGATCGCGATAAATACTGGTCGGTGAACACGACTGGGCCGAAAACAATTTTCCGCTCGATCTTCCACGGCTTCACCGGCCCACACGACGACACGAAATGCCAAAGCAATTTCCCCGGCAACCCCTTGGCGCGCGCGCTTCCACCCAACCACCACCCAGTTCGTTCACAGTCGCCACTGAATTAGCTGCGGATTTCATCGGGCAAGTGATTTCCTTAGAACGAGCGATTAAAGTTGAAGAAATGTACGGAGGAATGAGAAATCCCGGAAAACACGTCTACACTCGAACCCCTCACGAGAAGAGAAAGAGAGTGTCAGCAACCCGGAAGTAGGAGTGTGAGAAAAGTTCTGACGTTAAGTATTGCAGTGGATATTGAACGAACTCGCTTAAAAAAGCTTTCGCCAGCTATTGAAAGTAAATGGAAAAAGGCACTGCTTAAGTGTACGTGTAACTCTCTCTCTCTCTCTCTCTCGCTCGCTCTGTTTCGTCTCTTTCTCACTCAACTGCATTTGAGAAAGCAGTCACGCGCAAATATCTTCGTCGAGCGAAAATATCCTCCTCAAAGAAGGTTTGCCTGTCCGCCAGCGGTCTCTATGTATGTATACTGTTTTCCTTTCAGGAAATCACGCGTTCGAATAAACGCGATTTCCGATCGAATTGAATGAGCCCGCGGGAGCGAAATACTCGGATACAGATGTCAAGCAAGCCCTGTAATTCGATTTAAATATTCGATCTCTAGTTTGAAGGTAAAATTCTGACTGAGATTGTGTTGACTATGTAGTCGTACCAATGGAAAAGACTCGCCAATTATGTATTACATTTTTATTGCTACTAGATATATCTTAGAATAATTTTTATTAATTGCTGGTAAAAAAAAACACCAGAAGAGAATTTTCGAAGTCTTCGAATTTCTTGCCGTACTATATTGTCACGTTACTAACTATAAATTCTATGAAAGAAATGAAGAAAAGAAGTACGAGTATTGTTGAAGTTACAAAATACTTCAAAATTGGCAATACCACCAATGTAATTCGACAGAAGCTAGTATTGTTATTATTTCGTTTCAAAGGGCTGGCAAAACTACTTTCGAGACAAATCGTAGAAGGTAGAGGATGCGGCGGAGGACGTAAGCGCGTCAACAAGGTTGGGTGCAAGTTATGGTAGAATTGGAGAAAATCAAACGGCTCTCTCAAGGCGAGAATAACTCGGCGGTGGTGCTGTCGGATTGCGAGCGTAATATGATAAATCAGGCTATAAAGCATAGGAAAGCCGGAAAAGCTGGGAAACGTAGTGAAGGCGAGGCGGTCTACTCTGGTTGTCGTGGCGAGTGACGATGCGAAACGCGCTTTTCCCTCTTCCCAAATAATATCCTTCGTACCTACGTTCGTCCTCTCGTTCGATTGGCCGGCCATTTGTTCCGCGAATCATTTGTCAGCGGCGAAAAAATTGAAACCCCATTCTTCCTTACGTTTCGCTGATCGCCGTTGCCATCGATCATGCAACTAACAATGCCACCGACTCTCCAGCTACGGGATATACACACACACACACATACTCCCTTCCCTCACTCCGGCTGACCGGAGCTTTATGCAAGCACCCGCCAGTCCCGCGAAAGCTTCGACATTCAAAGCAGCGGCCTTCGATCATCCTATCTAACCGATCTCCACTTCCTTACAGGCAAACTTCCCCAAACGTCACCCGAACACTGATTTTCTCGCAAGAAAAATCTCCTTTCGCTACCATGCGTTGGACTTTAAACGACTCGAGACTTCGCTTGAAAGTTGAGAAAAAATGTAAGTTAATCATTGACGTTGCTGTACGAATAAAAATCTTGTTTAAACTATGTTCCATACTTGTTTCGTTCGTGATTCAAATCTTACTGAAATCATTTAGATACAGGAATAGTATTGAAAATTTAAAAAATCGTCGATATTCCTTTAACTACATGCGTTTCAATAAATCGATAATGCTAGTAGTGTCGATTCTTACAATTAGTTCACCACTTATTCCTCTCGCGATTATAACCATAGCCGCTCGTAATTCAATGGCTATCGGGCATTTATTAATGCCTCGTATTTCTGCCTGTTTCCCCGATGACAATCGAAATACCGGTGCACGTCGGTCCTAGGTCCAAGCGTGAATTAGGAAATTATGAATAGTATTAATTGGAGAATGGTGCCACTCGAAACTGTATTCATCGATAAACTATTATTCGTGCGAACGATTATAATCTGCGCGACTATCTGCTCAACAACACCGAGCGAACGAGTACAGCAGGATTGCCGTCACGAACACAACAATGTGCGCGCAATCGCGCAAACAAGTTACCACCACAGCAGTGGCATGCAGCAACGGGTAGCGTGGAGCGGTTGGATCAGATAACCTAACGAAATTACAAACGTAATTGCTGAACTTTTCCCGATCAGAGACTGATCAGTAGAGCGGGGAAAGAAAGGGGGAAAGAGAGATGGCGCCATGAGGAGGGGTAAGAAAGAGGGAAGAAGGTGGATCAAGGTTCGACTTAAATTCTAAGAGACGGCAATCAGCAGGGATCCGGCTCTCGTAAACCTCGTGAGCGAGAGTGCACCGTGCGATTAGGTCGCTCTCTCATCAATAAGTAATCGCAATCATTCTCGAGCCGACCGGCGGCTAAACCAATTTACCGGAGAGGGCCACGTGAAGAATCGTCTCTCAGCGGCGAGTTATAAGTTTCGTCCCGACCCACTTCTTCGCGGACTACTTTCTTCCACGAGAGCGTCAGAAAAACCAACTGGTTCTGAATCACCATGTAATTTCGTTTGCTTACTATCGTCATTAGCCTGTGTCGGCTCTCCTCGTTTTTCTGCCACCGCGCACACGTTCCAGTCGTTCATCGTCTTTTCATGTAAGCGACGAGCGGACTCCCTCAAGTATGATAATCCCACGGGAACTCCCGATGCTCTAATCTTATTTCCCCAACCTCTCCCTTTCGCTCTTTCGTCCGCATTGCGTAACTTCGCCAAGTCCCCCTTTTGTACGACTTTCAAATGGAGCTCTGGCGACATTTTTAACTGCGTTTCTTCTCGCGGGATTCTCAGCCCATAAACCAAACTGGAATTAAACCGCTAATATACAATGACGACGAAAACCATTGACAAGTGAGTTTCATACCACGTGTAACGTTTTAAAACATTATAAAAACTCGAATAGTTTATTTAACCACTCTCCCTCTCGTATTCTCCAACTAATTAACAAATAAAACCATGAAACAGACATTCCATTAAAACATTTGCGTTAAAACTATGATATCCGACTTTCCAGCGATACTGTTGTCTATCATAAAAAAGGTAAAAATGTGGCAAAGATAGGCAATACGATTCCAAGAAATCCCGACAATCGCCAGGCATACAAAACCGCAATGTGAGAGAGATGGAGGGGGAGAAAGGGGATGAGCAAATCAATTTCGCGAAAGAAGCGTAAACGGCCAGGCTAACACTTTAGATTGCTCGCGCAAAATTCCTCTTTTTTGGCTCGTGCGCGCTTTATTCGCTCGCGTATATATCGCAGTCGATTCCCGTGGCGAGTGTCGATGCAAGCGCGCGTTAAGAGAGAAAGAGAGAAAGAGGGGGGGAGAACGACGGGAGAGTAAAAGAGGATGAGAGAGTACCGCGATACGTATTTTGCATAGCTATCTGCGCGAGCCAGTGCCCCGTTAAAACAGTTTCTGTTTTCGCGCCGGAATGATTTTCCCCTTTCGCGCGGACCAGCGATATCGCACACTCCCTGTAATTGCACACATTTGTGCCGGCGAGAAGTTTATCTGGCGGCGAACCGCCAGCGTTTGTTTGCTCGCGCGCGCGTCCGATCAGCCGATGGCTTTTTTCCCGACATGCCACGTCGAATCGATCCCTCTCGTTTCGGTCAGCATCCCGACAACCACACACTGCCTGACAACATTTCGACCGCTCGCTGCTCTACCCTCTTCAACGAATATTCGATTATAGCTTGACGGTTTGCAATTTAAAAATGAAGTCTTTACGGTGAATAGTAAAACAAAGCGATTGGAAAGGTTATTCGAATGATTGTAAAAGATGTGGTTAGTGTTGGATTTAGTTTTATGGGAAGTATGAGTAATTAAGTGTGATATTGTATTTAGTAAGCGTTAATTAGTACTCTGGGATATTATGACTATGGATTTATGAAATTGGCATTCTGTAATCGTGTCCCTGCACTGGTAATCGGAGTCGGCACAATTTGCATCGGTATTGATATTACTTATATCAAAAATATCGGCTTTATTGAATTCATTACCATATTCAATAAAACTCGGGAGAGGCTTGTAATTTTGCGGATTTCTAAAAATAGACCTCGTTGAACTGTTCGCACACTCAATGTCCAAAACATTGATTATTAAATTCAATAGCGAATTCAACAAATCGCAGGAATGCGCTGACCTGCTATTGATCACGAACGGTTGGAAATTGGAATTGTTAATAATTTGAAGTAGCAAGTAGAATCTTTAGAGATTCAAATATGATTTATGAATTTGCGAACATTCCTAAAGAAATGAAAGTCTTAATCAGATAAAATAAAATATACGAATAATAGAAGAGTGACTGAGAGTTTGTATTCGAATGGTTGATTTGATGACTCACCAGACCTTCTGTCGATATCTTGTTGCCTGTTCCCTTGACCTTGACCTTCCGACTGACTTTGAGTCTGGAGCGGTGCGTAAATGGATGCTGAGCACTTGGACTTTGTTTTCATCCGTCCCGTCTATCTGCAACAGAAAAATAATACCTTTCTAATTATGCAAACCTCAGGTTCCTGAAAATAAACCACACAGACAGAGTACAGTTCATGGCATGTACAAACTCTTGTAATACAAATACTGTTCATTTTGAGTTTCAAAAGAGCCAGACAAAGCTCTGACTGACGAAACACAATGAATAATGCATCAACAAGTTAAACCGATCAATAACAAATAGAATACTAAATAAAATAATATAAACTGATCTTTGATCTTGGAATGACCAACACTTGAATATTTATTATTGAAAACAGTATTACTATTACTACCTAAATTTCATCCAATAGAATTTTGAGTAAAATAGATTTTCGATTGCCTGTTTTCTGCAACATTCCATTAGCACTTCCACAAGTAAATATAAACCTACAATAAAATCTCGATATCCTGCACTTTAAAAAATGTAGTCACATCGTTATATAATTCCCAGAAAATTCATGTCGTCCCTGACAAAAATGGCATCGAATAAAACAGTTACAGAATATATGTATTGCCAGGAAGGTGACATCACTGAATAAAATGTCATTCTATGTAAGAGCCGGAGGTCCCCGACACTATTTATCACGCACTTTCTTGCGCCTTGTTTCGACGATGAAAGCCCGTGCGTTGCGTAGCCCAGCGTTTACCAGCAACCTGTTACACAATCCCGGAAGATACACACAAAGAGACAATTTATGCCAGAGCATAGCTCGCCCCGTACTCGTGGAATTCGGGCCTCGAATCCCGGTTGCACGAGGAATGCACAATGCGACGCCCTCTGCAGCTTTCACCTGATTTCGATTAGCCAAAAGTTTATTACCCATAGACAATGCCGAAGCGCATGTGCCTGCCAGCTGATAGGGCGTTATGTGTTTCCGAAACATGCCTTCCCCGAGGCGAAGGCAATCCGATCTTCGCTACGAATCCCTGGCATTCACTCGCTTGCCAGTAATGATTTTGCATTAATACTGGTTTAGCAAGCGATACGAAAGAAATATGAATACAGAAATTTACAGAATTATCATAATGACAGAAAAGAAGATTTATGAAAATAGAAATACTAAATCCGCCACAGTATCACTAATGAATTACACAAACAATTTAAAATATAATACAAAATAATAGTTAACTCTAAGTTACTCTAAAGTTAAAATTCCAGAGTCGCACAAATATTTCTTCTTCACTGAAACGTTCAAATTCCTGCAAGCGTCACCTGCCGAAATTTCAGTTCACCGTAAGCCAACCAGACGTAGTGCTAATATCTCGCTGGAGCTTAACAGCTTGTTACACTGGCATGTAATTCGTCAGAGAAAAGGGGCAAGGCAGGCCGGAATTCGTACTCCGGGCACCGGTAATTCACAAGTGAAATCAAGGTGGCTTACATAATAGACACACTCTCGGCCGCGTCTACATCACTGGGAATGGGTTCGCGACACATGTCTCCGTAGAGGTGTATGCGTGTCTCTGCGTGCCTGTAGGTGAGAGCACACGCGATTTAGCCGAGGGAGGTTCGAGCGTTTGAAATATTCATAGGGCATGACGGGTGTCGAGTGGAGAGACAAAGGCTTCTAGGACACAGGTAGCTTGAAAAACAGGAAAAACCACACACACACACACACCAGAGATAAAAACTGCTTTAGTAGCAGGAGAAAAAGAAAGATGACAAAGGGATGCTGAAGAAGAAGGGTAGCCATTATTGGAATTACCAGTATCCAGACTCTTGTTACATTAAATTACAAGAAGGTATTCTTCCCACTGGTAGGAATCTGAAGAAAGTAAGCTTTACTCACCGACGATAAAGAGATTGGAAACGAACGAGTGCACTTGCACGAACTTTTCACACCTCTTTGCGTGACCTAAGTAATAAGTGGACTACGAATTCCCGTGGCACGGCGGCACCAGATAAGGAGATCTGAGAATGTCTAGAACCCCCTTCAACTCCGAGTGCTGCACCCTTACGCACGTAACAAAGTACACTATACAGTCTAAAGTCTAAAGGTTCAGCTTGATTAACTTCAACTAGCAGTCTCGAAAGTAAGTTATGTACTTCAAGGATTTCCCAGTTCTCAGTTTGTTAGTTACTGTATTAAGTATTCTGTGTCGCTGCTTCCTTTTAATTAAGATCCTTAAATTGATGATTTCATAGACTTTACACTCATTTTCTACACATCATTAAATTATTATCTCAAGTCGTATTCGGATGTGCTATTTGCAGTCTATCAAGGTATCAGTTGTGAGAAGAAGAAAGTTACGAGGGATATGTTGGGTGTCTGGAGATGATCTTATACAGAAAGAAGGCAGGATCTAATGGTCTATCTAATGGTCAAAGGCCGTTGAAAGGGGAAGAAAAACGGGTGTGTCTCGGCGACGAAGGCTTCTTCGTAAAAGTGTGAAAGGCCTGGACCACCGGGGGCAAGTGGCATTAAGCTCACTTCTCACAGTTCGCACCTAACGCGCGACTCATGCGGCGTGACTCGAGTGCTGTGGCTAGTAGCACAACTCAACAGAGCAATTCTCTTTTGGCGTGGCTTTTCTCGAGAACACCGGCTCCCTTAAAGTTAAATGGCTCTAACGGTACTAAAGAGCCGATTGGACGCGCGATTAAATTCTCTCTCAGTTATTAGTCCTGGCAAACACACGCGCGCACTCGCGTAGGGTTGACTTTCCTTCGGTTCACTGATTTATCGGAAACGTGCGCTCGCGACACGTTGATTTGTGCTGCTGGCCCATTGCCGATTATTGCTGGCTACACTTGCGGTTTGCGGAATACCTGCAACTGCTGAATGTCGGGTGGAAATCATTGGAAAATGTCTGTGTCCTTTTACCAACATTCTGAATAGAGCTGTGCAAATGAGCTTGCGAATAAATGGAGTGAATCATATGTGAATTTAGAGTTCATTTCGTATCTATTTTTATAGATTATTAAAGTTTAAGTCTTTATTTCGGGAAATAATAATAGGAAATGAAGATGTGCTGGGATCATTAACGATTTAAGATTCTATTCTTATATTTCACATGATTTTACATAAATAGTTCGGGTTAATAGTTCCTTTAAAGGAACAGTGAGATTACTGATTTCTCTTGCAGCTGACAACTAATTTGTCAGTAAATTTAGTCAGCGTCCTTTGAAGGGATACGAGTATTACATCGGCTATTGAGTGAGTCAAGATACCTGAAAGCAGGAGTGGCGCGAGAGAGAAAGGGGAAGAGGAAAGAGATTTTAAATCGGGTGCCGGGGCTAAGGTATATCCGGCACAATCTTCGTAAATTCAGATTACGCGGAAAGCCTCGTTTCATAATCTATATCATAATTTCAGAAGGGATCCTACCCGCCATGGAAAAAAAGAACCCCACGGAATTTGACCTGGGAGATCGAAATTATGAAAATTCGGAACATACCTCAGACTTTGATTACTTAACTCTTATCCGTAGCACCCCATTTCCCCGACTTAATTCATCCCTTGCCAACTTTACACTTTCCTAAAAAATGAGTCAATACGATGAAAAGATAAATGCATAAGTTTGCACGTCCCCTGTTGAAAATTTTTTTAAAAAATAAACTACATCGCCTACATTCCTGCAAAAGAATTTATACGTTTCGTAAATTAAATTGCGATGTTTAATCAATAGCGCTTTTAAATTTATTTTTGTCGAAATATGTTGGAAAAGGAGGCCGATAACGGCTAACAGTAAATGCGGCAAGGAATGCAATTTACGCAACTGAAGGGTTGGAAGTCAAGCATGGATTGTATCGCTGAATGAAATATTATTTCACAATGAATATGTGGTTCATTCGAAATAAAATTTCAGGGATTAAAACAGCGAGTTTATTGCACGGCATGCTGATAAATTGTGAGTGAAGTTAATACGACGAGAAAGCCACGGAACTTTCATTCGACGTGGGATTTCGTGTGAGGTGGACTCTTTAAAATTGTTTTATATTGCATTTACGGTCGCGCCCCCTTTTTGGCAGGCGAATTTACGTTCTGTACAACGGTGGCGAAACACCCTTGCTACACGCGAGGCACGCCGCTTGTACGGTTGCACAAAGCGGAGATTTATTGGCTCGAAATATCGGTCTATTTCGTACGAGAGCGGAAAGCTAGCCTCCCTTATTAAAGGGAGCATGATTAATTCTACGATTTGGAATCACCGCACTGTTTCTCCCTTCCCCCCACATATTGCAAGGAATCCCTCATGTTTATGGCATTGCGCGAGACAACCTGTTAAGTACAAAAATCTCCCCGTCGTTCTTGATTCAAGTCTTTCAAGCTATTTATCGATTTCACTTAATAAATGTATAATAACATCCCTCCAAATAACCTCAATTTAAGGGTAAAACCAGAGCAGAGCACCAACCAAATTTATCCCACATTCTACGACCTTCCATTCCGAACACCTGAATATTTAGGCCGCGAACTGAATTTTTCCAACTATTCTCAAAAATTAATTATCGAGGCAAAAAATTCCTCAAACCTCCCTTTTTCCATTTTCCATATCACCAGCAGGTATCTTCATTTCGCTAACTCACCAATCAAATACAAAACTAAATCTTTAAAGTCCATTAAATTCCATTAAAGTCCTCCAACAAAAATAACCATCAAATCCAGCAAAACATACACCAAAAATTCCAAGACAAGATCCTCCAAGGAAACTCGCTCTTCTTTCTTCAAAGAAAAAGAGGTAAGAAAAAGAAATCAGCAAGACAAGGGCGTTAAGCGTAAGAGAGTGTGCGGCAGAGAGAGGCGTAGGTGCATAAAGTTTAGCGAAGTGCACGCCGTTGAAGGAGGGCGCTCTCGCATGCACGGAACGCTGCTTTCCAGAAGAGTAGGGAACGCGACGAGTAATTAAGCCAGGGCCACGTGCGTGTATTAGAAGTGGGTGCGCCCTCGAAATTCAGCGTAAGCTTGGCGAGTAATCCTCGCAAGTATGGCACGCGCGCGCGCGCGCGCGAGCACACGTATGTTCGCTCGGCCCGAATACCGCGTTAATAAAGCACCGCGAGAGAAACACACAGTAGACGGAATCTTTGTTCTCACGTGACGGCCGTAGAAGAAGAGAAGTAGGAGGAGAGGAGGAGGAGGAGGAGGAGGGTTTGCGGGATGATGGTACGGGAGATCGAGAGCGTAGAGAAAAGAGGCCAACACTGAAGAGAGGGGAAGTCGAAAGAGGAGGGGGGGACAGAGCGGAGGGTGAGCGAGCGAGCGCGCGGTTTATGTCTGACATGGTAATTTTTATTTCCCCGGGCAAAAAGCTGCGCTTTCATGCGGCGGTCGCTTTCAGCCTGCTCTCTCGCCGATGATAAAGGCTACAGGGAAAGAGGGAGAGAGGGAGAGGGCCCGGAGAGAGAACTCGGGGCACAGAGGGCACTGCCGCAGCTAAGAATTCTACGCTAATACCGCCGCTCCGAGTCTTTTACATTACACGGCTGTTCGTCAAATATTAGATCAAACTCTCGGGCGCACGTTCTACGTACTTTCAATTGGGAATATGCATCGCTGACGATACAGGCATAATATATTCCTTCCTGGATGTATATAGATAAGTAGTTTGTAATCTGTAATATAACGTCGGCGAGAGAGCGTAAAGAAGTGTACTTGCACTGAAAATAAATACTCTGAATACTTGAGAAACGAAGAGGAAAGCTATTTATTCATAAATGTAATGCAGTGCATATTTCATACTCGTTTTGAGAAATAAGAATCAAACTCGAATTAATAATATTCATTGTAAAGTTTATCTTGACTTTCAATGTTACCAGGAAATAAAGTGAAAATATGATATTACAAATAAAAGGGGAAATGGAGAATAGTGCTGAGAAAGCATCTAATTCGTTTAAAAATTATCGAGATAAAAAGCATGTGTACATAGGTGGTCCACATAAGTCCGATGTGTCGTGCCTCTGTCGTGCCAGAATGGCACAATGCACAGGCGCCACTGGGAATGTGCATGTGTACAGTTGCGAGACCACAGAAGGAAAGAGAGCTTTTTCGTCTGCGACAGCAGCGTCCCCGACTTAATTAAATTGATACCCAACTTTCCGGCCGCCGCGAATGCATTACATAAGCGAAATTGAATTAACTTTTAATTGCCGCAACGTGGAACGCCAACCCGCTAATGTAAACCACCTTGAATTCCCCAGTCTTGCGATTCTATATGTATAACAACACTTTATAAAGCTTTTATGCCATACAAATGTCATTCAAAGCTAAGTCTGACAATAGCATTTGGGTTGCGACCGTGTCTTAACTTTGCAAGTCGCGAATATTAGTTTCAGTCTTGGGAAGATGCTTATGTGTAATCAAATAAAGTTTAACCTTTGGAAGATTTAATTGGAACATATATTCGTGTAGAAAGGTGGGCTACCCCACCGAATAAGCAGGAATTTCCTGTTTACAGTTCACTGCGATCCTCCTCCCAGTATAGCCGGAGCCGTTGCAAACGGGAACACATAGAATTAACAGCTCAGACGCGGCGACTTGAATAGCGTGGCCATAAAAACGACTCATAAGCTTATCTTCGCTGCAAGCACGACATCGTGTAAGAAGGGTTTTTGCAGTGCATTATCGTAATTGCCACTTACGCGGGAGCCACCCTCTACACAGGCATAAATTCGTACCGGCGGATTAAATCACTCTGTAGTGAAAAACATGCTTCCACTTCGCAGCTCCCTCGAGGCGCCAGTGGGAAGGCCAAATGTCTCATTCTGATTTCTAATCTGATGAGAAATTTATACTCTTATTAATTGAAATCTGTGTAACGTTGAAATGCTGTTGGAAAAGTGTACGATGAACTGTTAAGAAAATTAGGTAAGAGAACTGCAGTATGCAATGAATTTATAAAAAGATTCTGCCTTTCCAAGACAGCTGAAGCAAGTCTGAGAACGTAGTAATTAAGTGGACGGGCGAACTTTGATGGAAGGTGGGAGGAATCGATTTGTTTGTATACTTGAAACGTTTATCATGAACTGCGGTTATCGACAAGCACTTCTCGCGCGGTCCCCCAACTCGCGAGCGCAATTGCGGCCTACCGAATTAACCGGATCACCAATTCCCTTTGCCCGTTGCCTACGAAAGCCACGCGTGTATTCCTGCCAATTGGAAAATTGATCGATAATACAATACTCGGCCGACACTATCAACCGATTACTTGGAATGGATTAAATGCAATTCTATCGGCTAACTTTCCATTATTCCATGTTTCCTTAAAATAGTACTTCGACTTAATTAATAAGTAAAATCATAATTGTCCAATTGGAGGATCGATTAAGGAAGCTAGTATTTCAAACTCCAAGTGTCAAGGATATTAAATCAGGAGGTGGTTAATTGCAATGAATTTCCCTTCTAATTTAATTTTATTCATAGATTACGTTCATAATTCGCGCTTGATTCTGAGAGTTACTTTATCGTTCAATGAGATTCACGAGGATTTCTTAATCATCGCGCATTCACGCGACCGGCCATTCTCAAAGCTTTGCGCGGCGCTCTTAATTTACGACTTTAATTAACTGTACTATCCCAGGGCGCAATCGCTGCAGATGACCCTCCTGAGGGTTACACCGCGACACATCAGCCAGAGGGACACCGAGAAAAACAACAGGCTTTTTTTCTAGCGTCGCATTATAAAGGCCGCCGGAGAGCTGGCAGAGGAATGCAACTTTAAAACAGGACAGAATATAACCGGATGTGTGTGTTGCTTTGGGGAGTGTCTCTGAATTCACTCTAAGTAGTTTGTCTTTCTTTCATTTATTGGAAAGAAACACTATACTTATACTTTCGAAAATGGATAAAATTACGTACAACAAAACCATTATAAAAGGACATCGTCGAATACTTGGCTATTCAAATAAGCCACTAGTTAATTAATAAACAATGTAACAAATCGTGCATAATGATGAAATATATTTCTCAAACACGACTGATAAACCCGACGAAATTTATATGGTAGTCAATATGTTAAAATATTTTTTCAACACCTCGAAATGACTTTTCCTTCGCGAGAGACGCGATTTCCTTGGTATTCATGGATTTCCTTTCAATTGGTACTATTGAATCGCTACAGTTTTTCTTGCGAGTGATTTGTGCAATTTTGCTTGGATCCGCCACGATTTCCGAGGGCAATAAAGTAGCTCGGGAATAAAACGAGGCGGAGGAGGTCGGGGAAAGGGCAAGTTATGCGCGACAATACTAGACTGGTATGCGGTAGATCGGCATATAGAGAGGGCATGCGTGATTTCATGGTGACGGAGGGGTGAGTGGCTGCCAAGCGCGGCCACTTTAAATGCAGATGCACCCTTGCACACCCCGAAGACATTGGCTTCGTTCAAGAGAGAGTGAGAGAACGACGGTGAGTGAGAAAAATCCTAGTTGAACCGCCATCCCAAGCCACCCAACTTTATGGTTCTCCGATGCTTTTCTTCTAAGCACCAATAACTGTCCGCTTCCTCCCTCGAGTGCCCCTGATATTCCTACGGGTATTTCGACACGGGCTTTATTCGCCTCTAAGAATCATCCTTTACCTTGCTCTCCTATCCTATCACTGTGACTAACGCGAACAAAGTGTCGGGAATTCTACATGAATCACTTTCAAAGGTTTTCGTCAATTTTTTCGACAAATTCAATTTGTGGTTTTGAGATCTGTAAGTGTGGACAGGATGATTTGTATAGTTGAAATAATTTGTGTAATACGATGTTCGTGTTTTGTAATATTGTTGTCTGTCGATCTTTTTTTTTGAACAAAGATTGTACTTTCTAGTAATTGGGAAGTGTTTGTGGAACTATAGCAAGAATGCTCGTATCTATTTGTCTCTGGTTACGTGCGTGTTCCATACATTATTACCAAGCCGTACACGATCTTCCCTAGCCCTTCTTTTGCGTGTAGATAATTTTGCAGACCATCTGTCATCGTAAATGTCGCACTTGTCGCTGATTCCACGCCGGTACAGGACTGCCTGACACTGATTTATTATGGAGCGCAGTCGGTTGAGTAACGTCGAAACGACATTCGTAAGAATAGATTTTCGACCTTCGACGACCACGTAGCGATGCCATCCTTGGAGCGTTCCTTGGTAGGAAAGTATACTTTATTACTTTCCTGTTTCCTTCCCCTCCAGACACACAATCGCCGGTGGAATATAACATGTGTTTTCAGAAATACTGGCTAATAATCGCCAATTATTCCCTTTCTCCTTGCACTGGAACGCTCCCTGTCCCGATCATTACTCACCGGATGAATAACTCTGCGCTCGGTCAGCGAAAATCGAAATAACAATTCAGCCCTCTACTTTGTAAATTCTCGTGATATGTCGCACGCCGCCGCCAGATTTACGCGAACCATTTGTGGCGGCCGAATTTGCATATTACTTTTGCGTTCCACGTTGAAAATGTCCTTTAATTTCGCAGTCCGTTCCGTATCATAAATGTGCGGACCTTTCCGTACTGGCTAGTTTTTTTTTCCATTGGGAGAATGCACTGACAATTTGGAATCGCGATGGCCCAGGCTTTATTAAAAGCATCGCTTCGACATTTATTTTTTGTTTTAACGAAATTGTGTGATCTCTGGCCTAGCGCGGGGTCCTGTGGAAGTCAATTACACTCAACGAGCGGCTGAAAAGGACTCGAGTTTATCTGACAAATACTTTGTATGCTTTTGACACGTTGTTGACCGTTCAAGATTAAACCTGCTCTCGACCATGTATCAACTTATACAATTTTTGCAAGTGTTTCCACTGCGATATATTCGGATTGAGGCATTTTTTTTTTATTATTCAAAGTATTAAAATCGCCAGCGATACGCGTTATTTTTGCACAAGCAAACTGTCGAATAGAATAGCGTTCATATGTATCGTAGGTTTGTATATTTGATTGCGACTTTTTCTATCCTACCAGTTTCAATATTGAAGAGAAATATTTGCGTGGTTTGTTACATTGGGTTAACAAATCACTCGTGGAACGCTTCAACTTTGAGAAACAGGTACTCCGGGAAATTACAGTGGATAGAACGCAGAGTAAGCGTAGCGCTCGCCTTGATCCCTAATGCAGGCACAGGAGACACCGGCGTGTTTCAATGACAATGGGATATTAATAATTAACGCTCTGGCGTGTGGCGATCATAAATCTTTCATTCGAGCGCGTACCACCGACACGCGAGCGAGCTCGCGACTGTCCACCCTCTTCCCACCCTTTCCAACCCTGCCAGCCAACCCCCAACGCCACGTACACACAGAAAGAGAACCGAGTTTTTTTCTATACAATTTATTACAGCGCGAAATTAAAATGGAAATAAATGCGATCGCCGCACCGAAAAATGACGATCCGCATTTCCGGGACGAATTATTAACTGCTTAATCTGAAGTTATTATCTCGCGGATGCCGCAGCAGCGAGGTAAACTGGTCCACGGTGAAATGAAATAATAAAAATAGCTGGGAAGCGCTGTGTTATCCGCTGCGCCTGATCTCGCCCGGCTGATTTCCTGTCGCGCAGCATCACCAGACTAGATTAAAAAGTTGATTATTAAAGTACGAAGGCTATTTATACAGCGCGCCCTCCTATTCAAAGATAAGCGAACCAGGATCCAAACGCTAATAGTTTTTCTCGCCAATCTCTTGCGAATAGTTGGCAATTACACAAGTTCACTTTTGGACAACCAGCGATTATAAAAAATCACCTTTGGTTCATTTCTCTGGGTTTCTCCTCGCTTAAATGTCAAAATGCAATATTAAGTATTTTTAGAAGTTCTTAGAAAAGATTAGGAATAATTGACAACCCTAGAATTTCTATCTTGGAAATGTAGAATTTATGAAGAATTGAGTTGGTCGAATTCTACGCAGAACTCTGCTCGACTGGCAGGTTCGTTGCTTTAAGAATGAACTGCTGGTATCAGGAATTCGCAAGCCACTTAGCAGTCACTTAAAATTACCGAAATGCAAAACAGCAAAGTTTCATCGGTCCGCGGGCATAGCGGGGAAGGTGGAGCAGCGAGTTCGTTCAGCAGTGGCATCGGATAGAGAAGTGGTGTGGGTGGATGGGTCGATAAAACCACAGTGATCAGCGCACAGCTGAGCGCTCGTAATAAGAAGGCAAATGTTTAACTTTACAAGTATACAGAGCAGAGAAAAGGAGAGGGAGAGGGGAAGCGTGTCTGGCCTCCTTATTCGCAAGGCTTCGCAGCCAAAGGAAGCCTTCACGTATACTTAAAGAACCGAGGAGAGTTTCCTTGAGAGGGAAACACTCGCAGGAGCGTGCACGAAAGAGGAAAGCAGAGAGGAAGGGGTGAAGGAGAAACAGAGCGAGGGAAGAAGAAAGTTTGGTTCGTAGCGTAGTCGTTCGAGTTACGAAAGCGAATGCTCAGATTTTCCTTCGCCCGCTATGAATAATGAACTGCGAGGCGACTCTCGCCGAGTGATAAGGCGATCCTTCCCCTGATCGATCGAAAATTAGGTGGACCCACTGCGCTAACTTTCAGCGACGAGCTGCCTTATGTTCTCTCGGCGAGAAGTAAATTAAAAAACTTTCGACGCCCTTCAACCCCAACCCCCGACGCCGATTGTACCTGCTCTACTTAACACCGCTTGGAAAACCTTCCTTCTCTCTCGCTTGATTTCGCTTCCAAGTACTCCGCCCTTCCACTGTTCTCACACATTCTCCAACAAATATTTCGTAACGCATTACACATAACCGCACAATTTTTGGAGAATTCTTTTAAAGTGAGACAAACAAAATATAAAGTTTTGCTTAACTGTTATGAAACTCATTGTGCCTTATATGGTTCTTTGTCTATTGTTTCCGGTAAGTAAAACACATATTTAGACGCACTCATTTAGCTACGTGCAGGGTCTGATACTTAAATTTGCATGGCTTCGATGTGATGGAAGTTGAAACATAATAATGCGCGGTACGCTGTTTATTTGACAGTGTCCTAAGTGAGTGCGTTGCCGCCACTGGTATACAAAGTAACAAAGTAACAAAAGACAAATACATGGGGGACTCGACCTTTGCCATTGCGTCGCCGACCGATGGTGTCAAATAGCTGCGATAACATCCCGACAAGTCTCGACAGGCTTCGACGTTATGCGCAGCCTGAAACCTTAGCCACGCAAAATATAAACCTGTGCACAACAAGTCGTTAACTTACGATGCCCCGGATTTCATCCTTGCAATTCTAATAAAAAGAATTAATATAAATTTTCGTGCATACAAACGAATCGTGCGTATTTTTCATTTCGTGATTTTGCAATTCGCACAGTTTCGTGCTTTATTCTTGGATTCGTTTTTCAAATATCGGTAAAAGCTCGCACAGTTGTGTGTCGGCGGTGAACGATAATGTATTTAAAATTGGATAGCATGTGGAATATCGGGAATATTGATATAAATGATGGAACAAAACGGAAACGATGCGCGGCGCAACGCTAATTCCCGATCCATAAATCCAATTGCAAAAGCTCGTAAAGAAAGGAAGAGCTAAGTAGATTATCAAATTCGACAACGCGAATCATCGCACGAAAAGCCAATTGACATTTGACAGGAAGTGAGCGAGATCCCTTTATAGCTGAAATCGTCCGTCAATAATTAAATCGATTTTAGCATGAAAACCCCTTTCATATATGCCGAGTGAACATTTATTACTACCTTCGGCGATATGCAATTACTTCAACTCTTCCGTCTGGATTCTGTGATCGCATTAAATTATGATACAGGATTATTTTTTCAAACTATAATACTAGCCCCATTAAACAAACCATCCAATTATTTTGTCAGAGTTATTCATTAACTTTGAAAACTGTGCAATCAATTCTTTAAAACAAATTTTGCTGATATTTCAGCACTTCGAGTTTGTAAATTATCCTAATTTATATGCTAATGAACTTGGACATTGTTGGAAAACTTTCACCTCAATTGCATGTCGTTACTACATTACCAATTTTCTAAATAAGGCATTTCAAAAGCATAAAAACGACCAAATCAAAAACATAGACGATTGGTAGTATGGAAAGGAAAATATCGAGAATGTTTTACCCAATGTAGAAGGGATCGCGGAGTTCGAATGTTATCTGATAACAAAGTACAGGTGCTTGGGAAGAGAAGCAGTTAACACACTCTTTTACTTGCGATTCCGTAATACGTCAGACGATCTAGTATAGGACAAGCGGGGCTCGGGAACGGCCACTCGATTCGCGCTGAACTTACGAGATTTTTTGTCCCCGTAAGTTTCCACGCCCGAAGGAAATCGCCCCGAACGTTTTCACCGTGTATATGTGTGTACGAGAAAGAGAGGAGTAGTTGGTCGTCACGATAAATCCCAGTGAGCACTATTCGAGATCGGTCCCTCCTTAGCTCAACGTGAGTTCTTACCAGGCATTGGAATCAATATCAAATCGAACTTTCCTCCAATAACAAGAAGCTTCCGCCAGCTATAATTGATTTCGACAGCGCATACGTAACTCGTACACTCGGCTAACTCTCTCTCTCTCTCTCCACATTCACATGGATTGGTTCGATTTACATACATACGTGCATACGTAGGTACGTGTCCATCGAGACACCACGATCACTGATACTGACTGCCGAAACCAGCGAGAGTATCAGCGATCGGCGACCAGTCGTGAAACTTTCCGGGAAGATCACTGCCTGGAGATCCGAGAGATGAGCTGGAAAACTTTCCTCCCAGTTTGCAAATCCTCTTTGCACCGCCGAGGAGAGATCTATACCGAGGCTCCTTCGCTCGAATATTATTCGAGATCTTTTCTCACCAAGCCGCTGCTTCGCTTCGCTCTAGAAAAGAGCAACCGGCGGGGTATCCCGCTCGCCCCCATTTGCATAAAAACCACTGGCTCCGCCAGTCCTAATTATGCCGAGAACTAACAATTTTCGCCGGGATTTCATTGGGAAGTAGTAACAGCCCAGTTCTGGAATCCCGAGTGTTATTCGAAATTCCAGAATATCTTTCGAAACCTTTTCTTACGCCGCGCCGCCCCTGTGTATGCTTCGCGCTGTGGAAATGATCAACCCCGTTCACCTCCATTTGCATAAAAACCACAATCGGAGTCGATCCTAATTATGCTAGGAGCTAACCATTTCTACCCGCGTTTTTATTAGCTGTGAAGTAGCACTGCGTAGTTCTTGAATTTCTTCTTCTTAGTTAGCGGGAACTATTGGAACTCGAAGATCGTTCCTCTATTTTCTCATCGTTTATTCTTCGTGTAAAATTAATATTAGTAAAGTGGCATTTGGATTTAATTAGTTCGACTGTATCGATTCCAAATATTATCACCCTATCTTTTCCCGTCTTATTCGCCAGTTTCTTCAGACATTTCTACCGAATGGAATTAAAGATTTCCCCGGGGTAAAATCTGGATTGAATTAACATGGTTTGGCGAGAGGATTTTTGATAGAAATTGTATCCACATACGCAGGCACGCGCGCGCGAAGCAGCTGCTCGCTTTCGGTCAAAGTGCCCGAGATATTCGAAACAATTTTTTACAGGCCCACTTTTTCCACCCTCATCTTTTTCGCAACCAAGCCAAGTGACATAGTTTTTCTTAATTAGACTAGTTTCGACGTGTATCTCGTTAAGCTTGTTCCAGGATGTGGAAGTTCCTTCAGGCATATCCCGGACACTTAATTAAGGAGGGCGCGCGTGAACCCGGTAGGAATCGTGTTAGTAAAATCAAGAAAGCTCACTCTATTTAACGCACGAGCCGCGTTCGCCCATAATTCACTCGCACTGCCGACGGCCCTCTGCCAATTTGAACTTTATAATTATAATTAGGCGGCGGCCATTCATCGCTGCTTTGATGCTAATAATTATTTATCGTCGCTGAGGACAGCAGAGTCCTGTCAAAGCCAGGAGAAAATCGGGCTAGCTATAACAGAGTCTGCATAATGATCAACGCATCGATAATAGGGCTCGAGTTTTGCCCGCTGGTAAAACACATCCGCATGCGAGCAATCCACAGCTCGAACGAACTCAAAGAAAGTTATCGTATTCCCGAAATCCTGTCGAATTTCTACACGCGTGTTATTGAAATCTGGGCTTGTGTAGTTCAGTTAATATTCGCATATTTCATATCACCCGCGTCACACGTGGCTGCAAAATTATACAATACGCTGAACTCGGTTATTATTCATGGACTGCATAATTGCACTTCAATGCCTTGTTAATCAACAATCAGGTGATTACAAGGGAGGGATATACATTTTGTTACATGCTATACAGAAGCCCTTATCTTCCTGAGCGATTCTATCGAGGAACCTGTTGTCTCTCATTATTTTCGAAACCTTTAATTAAGATTTAATGATCTGAGTAATTAATATGTTCCCTCATTATCAAATGCAAATATCAAATTACCAGGCCGGATGTTTGAACTATTTTATTCTTCTTGTGAACTTCGATCCCGCTTGTTATTTATTATTATGGTATAAAGCATATAATAATAAATGAACTACGTCACGAGGTTAATAATAAACGATATTAAAGTGTACACGCAACGATTACTTTTCTCAGATGATTATTTAGCTTTTTAAGATCACTATGTTCGCAAGAGTCAAGGGAAGAGAAAATCCTAGCAGATAGAGACGACGGTACGCGCACAAAACGCTCCGAATCCGGGCATTGCTCCTACGAGCGAAATAAGCCGCAAAAATATTCCATATTAATTCCTTTGCTCGTTGCGCATCTGGCCCGAGAATTTTTCAGGTCGGCCCGGTAGTCCTTACACGCACATAGATTTTTCTCTGCGCCTTTCGCCTTTCCTTCTCTCCTCTTTCACTCGGCCTCTTCTTTTTTCAACAAACTCCATGCGCCCAGCGCCGAAAGCGAGCGGCGGCGCTGGATTCTTGATTACGCGCCGCTTTAATAGGGGGAACTTTTTAAGAGAGACATCTCGTTACGACGAAATACTACGTAGTGGAATCCGGGCGAACACATATTCGTGCCAAGACACGCAGTTCCGCCCTTCCGTAAATAATTACGACCCGCTCTTGAGAGCTCGTGACAGCAGTCTTTTTCTGCCATCGCACGCTCGACAATCGAGCACCTCGAATCTCAGAATTTCGGCTGCCTTCGTTGTGTATGGGTAAACGGATACGCGTGAAATTGCTCTGTACTTTGTTTCAACTTGTATTGAAATATTTATCTGATTACAAATCATTTGTAATTCTTATTATGGTATTCTTTGTGAAGATTATTTGTAATGTAAGACTGAGAATGCAAAGCGGTTGGTAGAGTTGATTCGTTTTCTCAGAAATAATTATAGTATGTCTAGTATTGTGGGGTCCTGAGTTCAGAGCAACGTATCCTTCCGAGAAGCGAACACGTGCACGGTGGAACGACTGTCTGGCCGACAAAATACGCAGAAATGCGTCACAACTTGTCTTAACCAGTCTTCGAGCGAGGGGTCTTGTTTCAACCCCCCATTTAAGCTCGGCTCGATCATTGTAATTTGATATCACTTTAATATATCTTACAGTATCATAAAATCATGTTACAGACGGTTATATGTAGACAAAAGGTTTCGCTATTTCGGGTACTTGTAAGTCGATGGTGAACTGATTCTCTATCGTTGATTTACAGCCCCGACGGTCTGGCCACTTGTCACGGACACCCCTGAGACATAGCTTATTTAAATATTTCAAGCAGCGGTCTAATCCACGAAAAAGGAGAGGCCGACGTGGCTACAGTCCATAAAAGCATTCGCGTGTCCACCTATTATTTCTCCCTCTCGGCCGTCACTTGTAATAACCGCTGATAAATCAAGAGCCGTCACGGAAAGCAAATTATTATTATCGCTGTCGGCGCTGCATCGAGTGCTTCTTATCGGGATCGGCGCTCCTTAACAGCACTCACTATTTGCATGCCAAATGAATTTCCACCATCCCTTCTAAACCATTGTAAATGGAAATTACGCTTTCTTTTTCTACGCTCGACGCTCTTCAATCCCTTCTCGCGCGTCGTTCCCCGTGGCTTTACGATTAACAGGCGGTTATAAACAAAGTTTAACCCGGCTTAACTAGCGACGAATTTCAAGCAGACAACAATTAAAGCCTGCCCGCGCGCTTTCACCGGGCGATCATTGTACCGGCGAAAACTGGAAGCCACTTAATGAGCAACCCGTGGCTATATTAATTGCAAACTCTGTTTGTGATACCCCAGCCGCCCCCTGCCTTTCGAATGCCATGACCTACGTGATGCTAACGTGCCCTTATTAAATTTAATAACAATGCCGCGTTCGACGTACTCGCGCAAGTACCGCGAATGCAAACCCGTTGATTAACGCGAGATTAATACACTCGAGTAATAAGAGTCTTAATAGATTTTCCAAAACAAAGCATCGCACAGGAAAAGGCGAGTGAAAGAAGGGGAATGAAATGTAGGGAATGGAAGAATTAAGGGATGAAAGTACACTGTTTTCTACTTCTTTGGAAGTATGAAAAGATGAATTAATGCGAATTGTGCGAAATAATTGTTGTAGTATAAAATAGTACGATATACATGTAATAGACATTAGCGTGATTTTAAAAAGACAACTACGAAAATAGTGAAAACAGAGAGATTAGTACAAACGCGTGTCTAATTTCTGCCAGTTCTTAAAACTAGTAGACTTGTAGAGAGATTCTTCGATTCTTCAATGAAATTACCAGCTTCAATTACTACGGTTCACTCCAAATTCAAACTGCTAAAGATATTCAAAAGCCCTGGGTAGAATCGTGGCCATCTCGTCGTCATCTGGACAAAGTCTCTTTCGGGAAGTGAATCAAATTTGCGACGTGATAGGTCGTTTCCGTTGGGGGCATAGTAGATCCGGGTGCAAAATATTCAGACTTCGCCGGCATCTCGACGGCGCGGTGCAGCATCTTGCAGACTAGTCATCCGTTAACTGGATTAGCATAGAGCGTGCAAGATCGCAATTGAATCAGAGCTACGCTGGGAAATACAACGCGATTGCGAGTTTCGAATTATTCCAATTCTCCCGCCAATTAGACGAATTTGCCGCGTTCGGATGTTTATCGACTATCCGGGAAATTAATCTTGCATTGCCAATACGATTGCAAATAAAATTAAACTTTTCCAAAATCCTGATTTTACTGTACCGAAAGAATTTGCATTGATACGGTTCAGATAAAAAAAAAAAAACCTCAAATTACTATCATCAGCAAGTGTGTAAATAAGTTCGGAATCTTTTAATAGAGCGGCGCGGTTATTATAATCCGTATGAAATGCATTTCCCAAATAGTTAAATCATTAAGGGAAATTTCACTAAATATTGGCGTTATCAAATATGAATCTATTTGCCGTTAAATATTAATAACCCAATACGGCAATATCAACAGTACTTTGGAATAGTTTGGAATTTAATTATGTTAGAAATTCATAAAGTCCTCTCTGTATTCCATGCGCGCTGACAAATTGCCTGTATTAAAAAAGGATGGGCAGTTAAACTAACAACTACAACACGCACTTAACTGCAAATTGAATATCGAGTATCGTCACTTTAAACGCTACTGCAGAGTGGCTGTGCTCGATGTTGCACCTGTTTTCTATCACTCGGAACATCGGATTGGCGAGTAGCCCATTATTGCATATTCCATTCCGATCGAGTTTTACTAATCGGATTTGTATAATTAGTACAGGAAACAGCATTGTGTAACGCGATAGTCGACCGGGCGACCATTCAGCGATAAAATCTATTTTTTGGGATCAGTTGGTACCCTTAGTGATACATCGACCTGTAATCCCTTGCTCTCTCATCATGTAGTGATACTTCCGGATGTACTCCTAATGAGCGGCCATTAATATGCTCTTAGCCTTCATTAGCAATTTACCCCAGACACACACACACGCAGCAAATTATATTCAGAATCAGACTAACTACCAAGCCAAAAAAAATCACTTCAATCTCGGAAAATCCCACTCCAAATGAAACGTGTAAAATCCGAGTCGACGATCTGCCGAAAAGAATTAATTTCCAAGAGGACTTCGTTGGACTTTTTAAACCGGATTCAGATTCCAAGTAAAACTAAGATCATCCCGAAGGCACGCGGAACTTTACATCGTTTGCCTTCACTCTCCCATAGAATCTTTAGAGATTGATCTGAAGGACGTCGATGAAAGTATCTCGAGGAGTTGCATTCCAAGGGTTCATTGCGGAGAGCGGTTGAAAATACTTTCAAACTCGTCGTCGCCCTTGGTAGAAAGGACTTCGGGCTAATCGCCTGGGACAATGAAGTGTGCTTCTCTCTATAAGGGGGTTTGCGAGCCTAGCTCGGCTGGATGCGGAGGGTGGTCCAGATCCGAGATGAAAGAGGCAGGATGAGAGAGAGAGAGGAGTCATGAGGATTCAAGCGCATCCGCATGGCATTCCCGTGCTGCGAAAGTCGCTCCATGGGACGCAACATACCGAGCGCCGCCACGCCGCTTGCGGTCATTCTCAGAGCGCTGGCTTACCCAGGAATGTTAATAGAAAATGCTCGGTGTCTCTAGACTTTAATTATGAACCGCGTAGTGTAGATCGAGTCGGCCAATGCCATCGCCCTGTTTATAGTTCCGCATCCATAATGCTGACAGCTTTAAAACAATTGGCTAAAAAGTGTTGCTCTCTCCAGAAATAGGAATCCAATACGTCCCGTGTGTTTTAAGCTCAAAATACAAAGTAGAAGATTAAACCCTTGATAATTGTAAAAGTTAAAGGTACAAATCTTGTCTGTATGCACTGTGTACTTGTGGGAAAATCGCTGATCGAACAACCCAACATAGAAATAAACTAAAGGAAGGGCAGTGTATGCTGAAAAGTTTCCAGGACTTTAATGCAAAGAGAACTCGACTTTCGAAGGAAATCCCTGTGCGGATGGTGGGCGGAAACGCTAAATCTCCGATTAAAATGCATTGTGTAGAATCGGGCGGAGCTTTTCCGGCACACTACTATTCTTCCTGTGGCTTGCTGATGCTCTCTCCCTACACATTGGCTGCTTTTACTTCGCCAAGGATAAGGATCCATCCCTTGGAGGGAAAGAAAGTGAGGGGACGCGCAATCAATCCAGCGCGGATTTGATGAAGAGTAGCTGGCGCTTAAATAACTGATGATACGGTGGGTGGAAGGGCGCGGAGATAATGTTATTGCGGCACTTTACCGGCCTCACTTTAGGGGTCCAGAGAGGCCGTGGCGCCGAAATTACGCGCGGGAGAAATTACAAACGGACTCTGTCGCGCCGATTTACGGCCTCCCTTTAATTACGAAGATGGAGCACAGAGGCTCTCTCGACTCTCTCTCTCTTACGTCGAGCGTGAATCGCCCGCGTACTGTGATCAATGAGCCCAAACCTCCACCGCCCCACCCCGCCAGCAATCCTGTCTACGACACAGACTTTTGCCTGTTTCGAGATTAAGCCGCTCTTTAGTGATGCGAACTCGAGTACTTAAGCTTACGAGCACAGCAATTGATGTCTGACCGATATTCCCCGCTGGGGTTTCACTACAAACGCTCCCCGAGGAGCGTCGGATGCTGCAGGGGATTGCTTATGAACTTCCCCGAAACAGATAACTTGGTTTAAATTTAAATTCGTCTGCTCCAGATTCTAAAGCCCGATTCGCGTTATAGGCACACGGACGATCAAGAAGTAATCAACTGTACTAAACCAAATGGGAGCACCAGAGCTGTCAAAGACGAGATTTAGCTCGCGTTGAATTGACAGTACGCGAGACTTGGATAAAGAGAAGTTGTAAGTGGAACTCAGTTTGCGTAACTGAATTGTGAGGTGATGATCGAAATTCTCTGAGGCAAGAATGGAATTTCGTGAAAAGGAAATGGAAGTGTTCGACACTATATTGTCAATGATTTGGTAGAGAAACGTTGACAGATATACAAATAATCTTTTAGTTATTCATCTAAATTTACTTTCATTCATTCGGCTGAACCACCATCCGTAAGTCACTCTTAAAGCTTACAGTTGAGGGAAAAAAGACTAATAAATAAAAATAGTAATTTGTTTGAGAAGAAACAAGTTTTAGCTGAACGATGCACGAGCTTTTTTCCTTTCAGTGTTATGCGCTAACGCGCCTGTCCTGGCAATCGGCTTAACGCGAAGCGGATTATTGGCTCAATTTATTCGCAGATCTGAAAACTTTCCCTTTGACCGGAGGCAGCGGGCGGCGACTGAAGTGGCACATTAATAATGCCGCTTAACAATTTCAATAACCAAAACGAGTAATAATCTTGTCTCGCTTAAAGCCGTCGTTGCTGAATCTGCAAGCTCTCGTTACGCGCAGATTACACGTTTGCTGTGATACCAACACACGTTCATTAGACCGAAACATGACGTTGCCCCCCTTAAATACACCCAGATCCCTGTTTCCTTGTTCGTTTTCAGCCCTTTCACCAGCATTAGGTTTTAATTGATTTGCGATCAACCAAACCATTAAATGCACGTCAATTACTGTTTAAACATATTAATAAGACATTAATATTAATAGAGAATAATTCTAATAGTAACTACTCGTTTTTAATATCTATAATAATCAAGGTAATAACTGAGACTTTGTATCAAAAGGTTCATTATTCTTTGTTATCAAACTAATAACATAAAATAAATTTTGCCGCACGGACACCCTTTCGGTACAAGCTCATCACAGATTCATTATTATTCTATTGGACAGGTTTTCCCCAAAGGGAAAAAACGGCTCTATATTCTTACAGCTTTATACTCCTCCACCCTTTTCCACCCCAAAATCTGCATTCACTTACTCGCGCGTCCCTCCACATTCAAAACCCTCTTGTTTCAACGCCGCCCTCCTCCCGTAATTACCAAAACCATGATATTAGCCACTACATTTTTTTTTTTTGAGCGCAACAATCACCATACGAGCGATTGCGCCACTCACGCTAGAGAAAATCGTGCCGGAATAAAACTGCGCTCGAAATGAAAGTTGCGCGTGCGGAATCGAGACAAATAGAGCGGTGTTTTTTTAAATAATGAAGTTCGCGCGAATGAATGTTAGTTGACTCTCGGCTCGCGCGCGCGCGCTCGCGACTCCCTCGTTATTCAAACGAGTGATCGACCGCCGAAAAAATGCCCGTCGAGATGGAAACAATAATACCAAAAAAAAAAACCACACGCCAACCCATAACCACGCGTAAAGAGGGGTAGAGACCAAACGAGAGCGAGAAAGAGGGATGAACAAAGGTGAGTTTAAACACGGCAGTGCCGAGGCTGCGTCCATTAAGCGGTGGCTGCATCGTTATCGTGAACAATACTATTATCTCCAAGCGAGAACATTGACAGGAGACCATAAAGCACCCACCACACCCGCGTCCCTTACCCAAAAGCTCATTGCCAATTTCAATGACTAACAAAAAGCTTGGAGTGAGCAAAAGGGTCAAATTGGCAGTCGAATTGCAGTTTGGTAGAAACACATTTTTTTCCCCCCCGCCTATCGTATCTATTGACCCAGTGAAGCGCGTGCGATATGTGTGTAAGAGAGAGAAAGAGAGCAGCCTTCGATTATCCGGGACTTTTGTTTGGCTACATGTGTGTGTGTGTGTGTTATGCGCGAGAAGGGATACGCCCGTTCGTAATGTCCCTCGTAAGTTCGAAATGGTAAGAGGGCTCTAGAGCCCTATTTTTCGTGGTAGCGCGGAATTCCGCTGGGTTTTGGGATCACGATGCCAACGCCGCCTCGCATTCTCTTCACCGACACACTGCTAACCCACCTCACACAGACACACGCCCTTGGCTTTCTCTCACTTTCTTTCGGCCCGTACACACACTATGTATAGGTCGACCCTCCTCGTAAATATCCCTACGACTACGACTTCTTGATTTTTTCCCTTGCATTACTTAATACCCGACGCTCCGGCGTCCCCCATCCTTCTCATTCATATTAATGCGGTTACAGTTGCCGCCGGGACGGCCTGTATTTACGAAATAATAGCGTGAAATTCGTCGGTTACGATAGGGCGAACCACCGCTTGAGGGAACATAGAACAATTTGATGTAATTCTTTCTTCAAATTGAAATTCCTTTCTCTACAGAACTGCCGAAGGAACAAGTTAAATTCGACGTAAATAAGTCAAAGAAGTTGGAAAGTGAAGAATGAATTTATTAGAAATGATTTGCTTTTCTTAGATTTAGCTAGGATAAAAGGCTCGTGATTCAAAGTAATTACGGCGGCGATTAAATTATATGAGTGAAAAGCTTTTGTGGCATGACGAGTAAAGCTATGTTAAATAATGCTGCTACTTCTCAAACGGATCGCTATGAAGCTGCTTCTTGACGTTTATGATAATATGCGGGAAACAAACATCGTGAAGGAACAGAAGTCTGAGGTAGAAGAACTAGCTATACGTTTGTAGCTCTAGCAGCGCGCGTCTTCCCTGATCTCTGTTGCTCTGGCCCCTCACTCTTTAGAGAGAAAGAGCAGGGGGCTTTCCCCTTCATTTCTATCTCCTTTTGCACGTCTCTCAACTTTATAACCACCCCTTTTTCTTTATCATACAGTAAAATTAAAATTTTAAAATTCTGCCCAAAAGTGAAGCATCGCCACTTACAAACAACCAACCAGTGTAGTCGAAATAAACATAGCATCATAGACACGGTGCGCTAAATGCAGTAAAGATTAATTCGTCCGAAATAATGTTTAGAGGAGGGCGGATATGGAGTCCGGTGGCGTCGGACTAATAAAAGCAGGGAGTTCCACGAATTAGAGTGAAAGCCGAGGAACACCAGGCGGTATCAAAAAGTTTCAGCTGCTTGCTGCGGTATCTCTCTGTATTTGTCTCACCGCTTTCTGCCTTGCACGTATTTGGCAGGGATGAAGGCGAGTGCGCGAGAGAGAAAGAGAAAGAGCGAAAGGGAAAGAGAAACCAAGGATAACTTTACCCGATGACCGCGCGCTCTCCGCGTCGCTTACACATTTGCACATATGTTTACTGCTACTTTTCACGCGGCGATGCCCACCTACCAATAATGCTTTTATCGCACGGCCAAACTCCACAATCGCGCAACTCGCCGCCACCCCCTTCATCCCGCGACACTAAACAGCTCGGGCGAGTGGGTACCCGCACACAAACTTCTATTTTCGTAGCCGCGGTCACGAAATTATTTTACTGCCACTGAGAACCAACGAAACTTCCTTTTGTTCCTTGCTGCCACGCCAGGGATACTACCGGCTAGTGGATTCTCGAATATTTGCTGCTTGCCTTTAATAGAAATGCGAAATTTATCCCGTCAATAGTCTGTGACTCTGCCGCAGTCGATTGTTCCTTCTTTTATGTTCCTCCGAGGTATCGACGCGTACAATCGATTTCTTTTCAAGTTGAAACTATTTTTAATAGGGGGAAAAAACTGAAGTGCCGCATTCATTTAATTACGATTGATTCGAAGGAAATAAAAAAGGGTGGAAATAGTTATTGAAACCAAGCAGATCGGGTATAAATTATCGCTGAATTAGTTGATCCTTAATACGAATGAGCTCCGTCGTATAGAAAGGGAATCCTGTGCGACGGCAAGTGCGCTTGTTAGACCACTGAAAGAAGCATTGGCAAGGCGCGAGTAAATGTAGTATCGAGAGACGTGCTCGGCAGGCTTATAAAAGTACGTGAGACACGTACTGGTAAGGATGCACGAGGATATCGTATATATATATATCGTTAAGGACTCTTAATACCAGCGGGAGTTAAGCCCTACAACCCTGGCAGCAGACTTTACTTAAGCAGGGATTATCAGTGCTCAGTAGCGTTTCCGAGTGTAAGCGAAACCCATTAAACGCGCACCATATCATCCATTTAATCCAAAGTGTCGTTCACAGTTTCCAGTGCGTTTTGCACGACCAAAGATTAAGGAATCGAAGCTGCAATTTCGAAAGGTATCAGAGAAAAGGGCCGACTGACAGAGTCGGATCATTTCGATCGGGAACTATCGTTTCTATCGTCGCCGGTGACGAGGCCCGAAACGAGAAACAGCATTTCGCAATTTCGCTCTGGCGGCGTTGGTACTGAAAGATGGGAACACACCATCCTACTTTCGGCTTTTTCCTGGCGAGCGAAAGCTTTTTTCAAAGTAAACCGTTGGCTCCCGCGCGTATACGGATTTGAAGGTGTAAAGGCATATACATGCTCACACATACGCAACACACAACAGTAGGAGCCGCCTCGTAAATCTCTCGACAATCGCGGACGCGCGCCCTAATTTCTCCTGGCGAACGAATTATCCTGAAAAAGGTGGCCATTGTTCCCGCCGGACATTGCAGCTAACCTGTCCGCTCGCCACGTGTTACCGGCAGCGGGGGACTCTAATTTTTAACAGTGAAAAACACTCTCGCTGACAGCCGCGCGCTTGCTTCATCGATTCGGATGGATCCTGTCGGGTGGAACGAAGATCGCAACTCAAATGGATGAAGCCTATGGCTAACCCGAAGTTCTTCTCGCCAACTACGAGGATATCCGCGGGATATGGATTTCAACATTCAATGCAATATTAATTTCGACATGAATTAATTGAAACTAATTGATTCATTGATCAGTCGAATTAATTTCGATCCAGATACTTTAGAAGATTTAATAGAGTATTGAATTAGCAGAAAGTCATACGGAATTTCAGCAAATAACATAAACCTGCGTAAGAGTTATAATCAAACAAATTGATAATCAAATCATCGAAGAGATATTTATGAAAGTGTATCATATTTTTCCTGAAGTTGGCCTTTTGACTTTTATGGGCATTTCCAGCTTGTACAAGAACCGACTTACAATGGGTAATTGAATTTACTTCTTCTGTTTCTGAATAAAAACTGGACTCTGCCTTCTGTCAGTTTGTCATTTAGCACGAAGTTGTATAGAACGCGCCTATTCAAGCACAACTTTCCTCGGGAAAGACATTTCCTTACGATATAAAGGATTAATGATACATTCAGCCCGAAGACGGCCGGTTATTAATTACTTTCAACTAGCAGGGGATCAATCTTTGCGAGTCGATTGCACAAAGGACAACGAGGCCTTTCTGTGAGCAACACTGGAGAACGACGTCGCTGATTGGTCTCCGAGCAATCAGCAACTGAGACTATGGCTTTAATGAAGAGAAGATAACATCTCTTTAATTACAGGTGGTCCCAGCGCACCGTGGAATGTACTGTTATTACCGCGGCGGCGAAATCAAAGTATCGCGCCGCATCGGGGAGGCTTGTAACATAAAGTGAGGCTCTGATGTCAAAACCGATAGGATAATTCGCTCGTTGCACCAGCGAGAAACGCAAATTCCATGGTGGAGTAGGAATAATGAAGGTAAATTGTTAGTAACAAGCTGAATGTTGCTGTTCCTGTGCTAACTTGAAACACTACTATTGTCTATTACTTGATAGTTGTATTTTATTTATCAAAATAAGAGATGAAATGAATGAAACATTCTGATAATCAAACTCTACTTGAGAAAATGTGTTCTTTTAATCAACACCATAGTTAGTACAGCATTGATTAAATAAAATCAATGAGAATCTTCAGAAATCTCTTGAAAGTAAAACTGTAACTAGTGCTTCTTAGTTTCTCTGTCGAGACAAACTAAGAAGCACCATTCATATTTCAAATGAACTGTCTCACAAAGCAAAGTGATTCTAAATCAATAATGAAACAATAGCCAAGATAAGCCACTTATGCTTATTCTTAAAGTTATTTCTATAGTATGTACTTCTGTAACTATCAGATTGTAATATCTCATATACCATAAAAGCAGTGAGTGAATATACTATTGATTAGATCACAACGATAAGAAAGTCAATCAATTCTAGAATACACAAAGCGGGTGGAAACTATTGCATTACATTAAACCATTATAACTGTTACAGAACAGCAGAGTATTAGCATTAGGAACAGCAACGATTAAGTTATTCCCATCTCTAACCACGTAGACAAAGGGCCACTTTGACCCATTAGCTAGTGCTACCTATTAAAATGACAATGATATTGTATCACACTATTGCATAAGTCATCCAAGCAAATGCATTTCACTCTTGCTCGTACGCATTATTCAATGTGTAATCATAAAGATATTATGATTCTCATTAAAGTATTACCATAGTGTATATAATAAGACAAGCACATATTGAACACAAGTAATTCAAGCAATTATGACATTCCACAAAATGCCAATATGGCTGACATAGAAACATGGATCAGCACGAATTCATAATTAAATCGAATATTGATCAAATAAATGGACTTACACGTTAATTGCGGCTTAGACAGAAAGAAATCAACCCTCAAATATAAAGCCAGCATGCAGGAATATAATCCGCTCTCAGTTGGACAGGTGGGAAGCGAAAATCAAGTGCGAAATAAGCGCGCGTCCTTCTCACCGGCACGCCAAAACTTTCTTGACAAGTCACACGTATAAAACATGTCGCCCAGGTGTACTTTTCATCGAGAATTGTTTACCGCACTCGCAACAGTATTTTCACGCACTTTTGTCGCGAACTTTGCACGTTTTGACGCGTAATACGCAAATTCAACGGGAAGCGTGTACCGCACGACGCACCAGTTCTTTGTGTACGACGCACAATGGCCTAGCATGGGTACGCGTCTGCGCACTGCGCTGCAGGATGCGCGCGCAATGATCGCGCTCTATATTATCGATATTTAGCGTGTACGAGTATTGGAATACTTTGCCAGTAAGATATTTTAGGTTTACAGTATTCTCTCTGCTCTTTTTATAGAAAGTAGAAACGAGGATGTAATGAAATAGAAAACAATTAACAAGATGGGCAAATGTTCATATAAATGCACTGAAACATATACTGCTACGAAATTGTTACGAAGTTTGTGTAGATCAATTTTAGAACATTAAGTTTAGGACATTTTAAAATGATATTGTTGCGACTATGAAAGTTTTGAGATCATCGATATTTAGTCCCATCATTTATAGTAACGATCTTGATCCTGAGATTCTGATTATAATTGAGTGATGGAAATGTCAGTGTCTCTCGTTATTGCAAAGGAAGACGTTGGGTTCATATATACTATATGTTCTCTTTTTCTGTCCTCTTTCCAGGTGCATCGATCGAATTCGTCTAATTTATTGAACACTATGTTTCAATCATACATAGAAGCACAATTAAGATTGACGTGAGCTTATATTAGAAAATGAACTGGCTAAACTCTTAAAAATTGAATAGAACTATTGGTACATGCTAAATTACTGTTAATACTGTTCAGACAAAAATAATAAGCCATAAGCAGAAATCATCGATTAAGTAATAATTTACGTGCTTTATTTACAATTGTATCAAATGCACCACCAAGAAATGTCAGAACTGTGGTAAAAGCATTCCAGTAGGAGTTATTAATTATAAATATATAAACATGTAAAATGCCACGAGTTCTACATGCACGTCACACTGTGTATCGCGCTGCCTGACTTGTTAAAACGGAAACGAAACAATGTATGTGCAATATTAAGTAACGAAATACCAATAATTAAATAATTGTTCCCATGCACTTCATTGGCGGTGCGTTTGACGGTGCATCTATTGCGGCAAGTGCGTTCTAGTAGGAATTGTTAATTTCACACATGGCAACGCAATCCTTAAAGCAAAATGGAACACTGATAACAAATAAATTATCGCTGGAAATAATAAACAAATAAATCGTTGCAATGTCCTGACATTCTTGATTGTCGACTGTTTTATTTGCTCACAGCTCAACTGGTGGGAAGAGTTGGATGCCGAAGTTGGCAAAATTATCGAGCGCGTGCCGCTCGGATCGAGAGAACGTGAAGGAAAACGTTGCCGGCGGGGCCAACTCGACCGCCAACAATGATTAATGGCCTCCTTCCGTTATTGAATATTCCCAGTGGCGCACGCTCGCGCGCGCCTTTCTTCTTGCGCGGTCTTTTCCCCTGCGTGCACTTGCGATTTTTCTTCGCGCTCCTGTCCGTTCAATTAATTTTCGATATTCAATTAATTTCTTGCGTGCGCGCGCGCGCGCTCGCGAGCTCCACCACCGCGGTGGCGACTGCTGCTGCTGCTACGCTTAATTTTCTTTTCCTTTTTCTCGATCTAATCGCAGCTCTCGTCAAGTGCCACCTGTCTCGATTGTTAATGGGGAATGCGTGCTGCGTGCAAGCACAGCAATGATTTGAAGGAATGCAATTTATTTCGCGTATCGATTCGATAACTTTGTAAGAATTATTTTTAACAAGGCTTTATTTGTCATTAATTTCAATTAATTTCTGAATCAAGATCAAAATATACACTGAAGGGGTTTTGTTTGATCGAAAGAAATGTTGTATTTCTACTAACTTTTAACTCGTTATAACTAACAAATATAAATATAGGCCATAATTACCAAGGCTTGGAACCGAGCATGTAAATATTTCTATATCTGTATCCGGTGTTCTTTCCCAAAAATAATGACAGTTATTTATACTTCAGACTAACTCTTCGAGTATACAAAACCCGACGCAAAGTACCGCTTTATTGAAACAGAGACTTAACACCGATCGATTGCCAAACTCCCAACTCGAAACACTAATATTTGGTGAACGAAAGACCGATGGATTCAAAAGATGGTTCATATGTACTAATTGACTTTAGTTAAAACTTAGTCAAATACGAGAAATCCGTGAGACGATAAGATTAACAAGATTCTGGTATCTTTGACAGTGAAGAATCGCCACGAAGGGGTAATCGATGATTAGGAAAAGTACAAGAGTAGCCAAAAGTATGGATATTCAAAATAATCGAAACACGAGTTAACAATGTATTAAAGTTTCAAGCAAAGAATTTGAGAATGTGTCAAATCTAAAGTCAGTCGAAGAGTGATGCTCTCAATAACAATTTTTAGGTTCTTTACAACAATCTCTATTTTCCAAAAGAGGCAAAGTGACCTCCACAACCTCTACCTTGTTCGCACTACGCTCACAATTCCTATGCCTATTTCAGTATTTTCAACAGAAGTCAACGATACTTTAGCCGCCAGACACCAAGATCGTTCTTGATCGCGTGCAAGCCCAAGTTATTAATAAAGCGTTATTATTATAGGCGTACTACTTTTATTGCTCCAATTTCCTCAACGAAGAGCGAGGGGAAGAAGAAGATCTCGTGTCTGGTGAAAGATAGGCGTTAGCGACGGAGGCAGGTAGACCGGTGATATTTTTAGCTAAACAGCAATGTCAAGCAATCTCGAGGACACTCTGTTACAGCAACCGACG